>JANJYP010028035.1:0-13498 GCA_024605115.1 Rastrelliger brachysoma
ACAGGGGGGCTTGAGGACTGGAATTGAGAACCACTGTGTTAAGGGAAGGAGATGTATAGATAAAATGGAATACAAAATTCCTCAACATTCAAGCACAGCAGAACAACCAGGGTGCTGGAGTCATTTTAAAATGGGTTGACATCTTCTAATGCATATCATCTCTATTGTATTTTAATATTTAGTGCATACAGATGTTACAAAATAAAAATATTTAATATTTCTGTTTAGGCTATTTTTTGGTTTTCCCTTCTTTATTTGAGTATTTGTCATTTGTTTCATTATTCAAAAGTGCAATATGGGCAAGTGATGCTGAATTAATTCATTATTCAATGTACTGGCTTTACTGACTTCATTCATTGCAGGCCTGATGCCTTCATTACACCACACACCAAAACTAGTGTAAATAGCCAAAGGGACAACTAAACATACAGTAGAAGAGCATGGTGATTCAGAGCTGCTTCATTTGTGTAATACATTAAAAGTAGAGAGAAGAGGAATTATCCAGAACTAAGGAACTACATTATTTATAAATTATTTACCCTAATAGTTGAAATTATTGTCTGATTGATGATATAAATTTATGTTGTGAAAATTATCAATATAGTATCATTTATTTATTGTAGGAATTCATAATAATACTGTAATAGCCTACTTATTACCAATACCAATTTGCAGATACCAGTTGATACACACACCAACATGTCAATAGAGGGAATAGTGGAACCCGTGTTTTACACTTCAAGAACTGTCTATAACACACACACACACACACACACACACACACACACACACACACACACANCACACCAGAAACACAATGCGATGCCCTTTGTAACTGAATCTCATAACTTAATTACACACAGTTCCATTTCAAGCAGTTTAATTTCCAAAGCATTATCACATATAGCAAATAGCACAGAACACATACCACCACCTAAAGATAAACTCATGCACACACCACACAGAGAATTACTTAATTTAAGGCAAGATAAACTTTTAGTCTCCTCCAAAGGGGAGTATCGTGCGTAATGACAGTGGATGGGCTGTTAATGACACCCTAGTGAGATAATATGACAGTGCCAGGCCCCAAAAAGCCCCCCAAAGATCCTACCTTGATCTCTGTTAAGTAGTTGAATCAAGGCTGGGAGAATTTAATTGCCAGTCTGCCTCTTTGGTAGACACAGAAGAGCTGACTGGGGATTCCAAGAGATACAGACAGAAGAAAGACTGGAGCAAAGGGAGGAGGTATGATGTAAAAATAATGGGATAAAATGAGGGTGAAGACAGCCTGCCTCTGATACCCTTGCCTACCTCACCTATCAGGCCAGAACTCCACAATACAGTCTCTAAGTACACACAAGGGCCAGTGCACGTGAGACACTGAAACAGATGCACACCCCTTAATCCTTCAGATAAATCTCCTGCTGGCTCCTGGTGCTGTAGCAACTGAACTTTTGGTGGCTGCTGGCTTTTGTTACTTGTGGTTTGAGGGATTGTGTATGCACAAACATAGAGACATACTCACATACTGACATGCACATACATGCACACAGATCTACTGGGCTGATCTCTTTAGAGTAGGTTACAACCTTCCTGATTCACACTGTAGATAGGTTGTAGTGCTGCTATCAGCTTCGCAAAGACAAATCCTTTGACTTAGTAATCTTCCCTTTCTTTTTACACAGGATCTGTATTAAGTATTCACCCAAGGGCAACAAAGATAGGTCAGTAAAATGATACAGCTCTATTGCCCCCATATGACTGATATCCTGATTGTCTCTGGTTCCACCTTAAATAAATGACAGCACTGATAATGATAATGCTTCAGGAGAGTAGCCGTATGTTGGCCTTCATGCAGCAACTTGCACCAACCCATTCAGGACAAGATTAATAGACTTAATGAAAATATGTCTGCATTGGCCTCAGTCTGAATGCATTCCAGTGTGATATTTATCTCTGTAGCACCTAACGTGATGAAAGCATGGCATATAATTATGTTTGAACTATAGCTCTGGCACAAAATGATTTTGCAGTGCAAGGCTCAGCAAGTACAGTGTGTGCGTGTGTCTTTGTGTGTGTATGCATGGTGATGGAGAGTGTTTGTGCTGTTTTGAGGTCAGTAATGACAGACAAATAGTTGTCAGGGCTAATGGGAGGGGACAGCCCAGGATGATGGGAACACAGAGAAAACAGCGTAGCAGCACTCAATGTCGGCCAACTATGGAGACAGGGCTTACAGCTCTGTCAGTGTTCACACAGTGAGAGGGTCATAATGAGAGCACAAAATAAACAAATACACACAAACACACACTACCCTGCTAACTTCAACCCTTAGCATTAACACTAACTCATACAGTTACTTAAGCTAATGTATTTTATGCAACCTTGATTTTAATACAAATATTGATCCTTAAAGAGATATTCCAACACAATCTTTAGGGTTTGAATTCACCACTAAAAGGTCAAAAGATTTGTTTACTACCAGTGGGAGTGTGTCTATGTTCCCACATCCCTATGTTCCTCCAGTTTAATAATAAAGTATTTCACCCTCATTTCACATATTTTCATAGACGAAAAACAACAATATGTTATGTGTATTAGAGATGACCATACTTGTGCTGTGGGAATGTAGGCCTGAGGAAACATATATCCTTATTTTGATTCAAATTAAACAGTCTCTTTTTCAAAATATAATAATAATAATAATAATGATAATAATAATAATTCAAGATTCATCAGTCCTGTCGCTCCTAAGTCTATCTTCACCTGTTTAGCAGGAGAGGGGCTGTTGGAGGTTGGCCCGGTGGAATTTGATGTGGTTTTCCAAGCATCAAATGCAGCATGGTCCTGCTCTCTCCTGCACTTCATGTTATTTCCTGTTGACCTACACACTTGTTGTTTACCACTGATGTGCTCATATGTGATTGTCATGAGACAGTCTCACACAATCACGGTTTAGTAATGCAAAACGGGAAAGTTACTGTTTTTGTATTTGTAGTCCCTCACTTTACTCATTAGTTGAAAAAAGTAATCGGATTATCAGTGACCTCCCGAAGAGGGTATAACTGCTGAGAATCAGTACTGACCAGTCCGATAAAGGAACAAGCTACAATCTTTTCAATGCTAACTCTTATATTCACATGTGATAGGTAGCCTTAAAAACTAGATTTCTCTGGAGTATTCCTACAAGTGTCAACACTTTTGAAGGGAAAACCACATACAAACAAATGATGAGACAAGATTTACATGTAGATACATGTTTTGGGCAATTAGTTTACAGGCTAGCAACTGGTTTCAGTGAGCACACCTTGGAATAAACTGACTCTTTCATCCAGCTGCTGAAAAGACAAACAGCTTCAGAGTGGCTTTCATATTCCCCTCCTTCATCTCTCTCTTCTCTTTTAAATTCCCTGCTGCCTGCTCCCTTTCTTTCTCAGGTTTTATCTTTGAATGTATTTTCTTTTTGTAATAAATACTCCTTCCTTGGCTGAAGGCCAGCCAGGTTTGTTAAATGATCACACAGCTGTCCGTTGAAGATGTGTCTGAATGTTGCTGGCTGTAGGCAATGTCTAAGTCAATGATGGATGGACTGTTGGAATGCGGAGGAAGAATCAGAGTATTGCTTTGATCCACTGCAGCGGAGCAAGATTAGACTTATGGCACTGGTAGAAAGGGGAGAAAATACACTGTCTATACATCATTGCACTGCAATAGGAACGGGCAAATAAAGAGAAAGATAAAGAGAGAACACCAGAAAAAGAGAGAGATGAAAAAAATTCTTTGTCTAAGAAGGCAGCACACCAGAATATGTCTGCCTCTCCACCCTGTCCCTCCAGCTGTCCTCTGTTGTCTGTTGTTTTCCTCCCTGCAGCCTGTTAAAATCTACTCTTGCTTGTTTCCTGCCACTGCACACCATCACACCCCCAACAAAATCCCCATTTCTCTCCCATCTCCTCCCCTTCTCTTGTTCAAGGCGGTGGTCACACACCCATGTGGAACAATAGACAGCAACTTTATTCCCATGCACCTCCCAGAACCCTGTGCCCTCAGGTATGGAATTCTATCACTCAGCCACAAACAGGTGGATCAACCTGAATACTTCGAAGGACAGTAACAAAGGCACCAGATTCTCTCTCAGATTAGACCCTGAGGCCTAAGGGATGAGAGGTGTGATGAGTTGATGGAAGGAATGTGGGCATTTAAAAACATATAACTATGTTCTTTGAAGAACACCAACCATAATGTACCCTTGCCCTAGTGTTTGCCAGTCCATTTCATTGACTTCCATTCCCCAAGGAGGGTAGAGGGCAATATGCTATCAGCCTAATAGAGTGGGGGAGGATACTTTATGTGGTTGACAGCCTGCAGTGTATTGTCTATGAATATGGAGTAGTCTAACAAACGAACATGTCCTCTAACATGCTGCTCTCTATTCATGCCTTGGCCACAATCACAGCCCCAATCTCTTTAAGTGCTGGGGGGTCTCCTCTGTAATGTCACTTGTCATTGCTGTGACCACAAATGACACTTTTGTTTAAATCAGCATCCCTCACCTCTCTTGTGTAAAGAACTGTAGGCAGCTTGGGAGGTTTGTATGCTCAGAGAATTAAGGCTAACCAATCAGAAATTTTAGAGGTTAAAACAAGATCTAAAATGTAAAATTCTGGGCTTAATTTGTGTGTCAGCATGTTGTAATTGAAGCTTGAAGTGGAGCACATACCAAAAAGGTTTCCCTATGGATGCTAATTCCCCGGCATAGTGCATTATATTGAAAGCAGCAACTTCCTTGAACCAGACCTGAGCTCATTTGCCAAAACAGAGACTTTTCTTTCTGTTCTTTCTTTCTGTTATTTCATATGTTGCACAATGTTGAATGCAACCTTTATGCTTTTTCATGCCACCCCCACACCTTCAACTTCAGTTGGGGTGTAACTCAGCATATTTTTCCATGATAGCAGGTCATGAATTATTTCATGAGTTCTAGTTGATCTTGGCTGTATAAATCTCTGGTCTATAGACATACAGACATAAACATGCACACGCTTGCAAACACACAAACTTGCATTCTCCAGTGTTGATGTATGATGAATAAAGAAGAACAGAGCATCCATGAATCACACCTCCATGGAGAGGTCTTAAACAAAGCGTACCATGGATGAAAGGGGATCTGGGCTTTTGAAAATCTATAAAAGGCAGCATGGTAATGAGAGTAATGAGTTTATCAGACATCGAATGTGGTGCAATATGCTTGTTAAATGTGACAAGCTGACAGCTGAATTACATCAGAGGTTCACTGGCATGAAGCAAACACCCTACTGGGGTAAATATTCTGTTCTTTGGCCGAAACTGTATTCATTTCACCTTGAGGCTTATGGTCCTATGAGTACACACTAATGAAATAGCCGCAGAAGTGTTCACTTATAATATAACTTGTAACCACAGTACCACGGACACAGTGGTGTACACCATGGTATTTCTCAGCCTGAGAAAACAATACAGTATCTTCTGTGGCTTTAGAGGGAACTACAGTTATCTCATCTTGGGTTTAAAGAATATAAACAGAAATTCTGACCTGAAGTGTGGGGTTTAAAAGATGTGGAATTTAACAGCTCTTGAAGATCTAGCAAAATATTTTTTCGGTATGAGTGGGAATGAGCTAAGAACTACAAGTCGTAGGGAGCTAGTCTCAAAATTGATAAATGCACACAGAAATTAATAAATGCACAGCAAAGGATTAACAAATGTATTTGAGGATATACATATAAATATAACTCTATACACAAACTAATTTTGAACGCACACACAAATATTTTTTGTTTTAAATATGCACTATAAAAGTTCACAAATGTACACATGAACAGTTATTTGCAATTATCATCAAATACATATTTGTAAGTTAGTACATTTGTGTATTAATTGTCAAACATGCATTTTCTTTGCGTTTTTAAGTTGTGAACCTCCCTGCATTTGTGTTCGGAATTTTGACACTCATCTAGCGCAACCGGACATGAAACTGATTCACAAATGCATTTTTTCTACAAGGGGGCTGTCTGCAGCCAATCAGATGTCTCGCTCCTTTACAGCCAATCACATCAGTCCTTCCCCAAACTGGAATCATCGCTGCATGAAATGTTTCTGTCCTGCTATAGTTTTTTCCGTCTGTATTTACCTATCGATCGACTTTCACAGAGGAGGCGCAACCATATCTGGCAGTGGCAATGGTGGTAATACAAGTCTAAGTGAAAGATACAGAGTGATAGAACTACATTTCATGCAGCAATGACGTCAGTTTTTTGAGAGGGACTGATGTTTGATGATTGGCTGTAAAGGAGCGAGACATCTGATTGGCTGCAGACAACCCCCTTGTAGAAAAAATGCATTTGTGAATCCTTTGCTGAGCAATCATTAATTTCTGTGTGCATTTATCTATTTTGAGACTGTTCTAGCTCCATACTAGCTCCATATAAGTCAGAAGACACAAGTTTTGACAAATGTTTTGTAAGTTCAACATTTTGGAATTTGCTTGTTTTAGGCTCTCAGTTAACCCTAGTGTAACAAAATCCACCAACCAGCACATATATAGCTCATTTAACATGTAATAGCTGTTTAATCAGTTCAAAAATCAAAGCAGACTTTATAGAGACTTCTCTGGTTTGTAACCTCAAGCTATGACAAGACTCAACTGCCACTGACCAAGAAATTATTTAGAGAAGCTAAGCTAACTAACTGCTGGTGGTGATATCAGTTACTGTATATCTTGTACAACTTTTAGAAAACAAATTAGTTTATTTCACTAAATGCCCAACTATTATTTTAATTTATCTCTTTATGAAGTCCAATGTTAAAATGCTAAAGTGTTCTTTTTAACTGGACATCAAAATTAACCTTGAGCAAATGGCAGCCTCTGAACCCTCTGATAAAGTGCTCACAGGCACACAGTAGATATAGCATTTTTGTGCATCTCAGTAGTTGAACAAATAACAGTTCCTGCTATTAAATACTAAAATTGTTATGCATGACTGCATAGTGGTTTTGACCTTACGTAAGACTTGGAGGTGACCTTGTGCTCCAATTGGTGAAGTCAAAGAAAACAAAATATCCATTGTGTGCATGTGAGGACATGCACTGGGGAGTGAGAACAGAGTGAGAAGGATTGAGACACGTGGAGCAGACAGAGTGCTGATTTGACATAATCTCTTTTTGTTTGTCAGATGATTTGAGAAGCCTGTACCTTCACATACCCTGCCTTATTTTCACCTCCACCTCCTCCTCACTAACATCAACTCCCACACCCCCATAACTGCAGTTTGATGCATCTGAAGATCAGAGGGAAAAAGGAGGAAAGGCAGAAAATAGGGGCAATGGATCAGACTATTTTCAAAAAGAGCATGGAGGATGAGAGAGTTCAACGCTGTATCTTAGGTGCTGCTTGCCTTTGTGGCCGGGGCCTCATTGTTATTATGATTTATTTTTTAATGAGCAGCACTGCCCTCCCCCCTGCTGTACAAAGGCCTGATTGAATCTGGCGTTCCATTAGCATGTTAAAGAGGCCCGGCTTCATCTGTGAGCCGATGACTGACAGTGGATATCATCTCTGTAATTGCTCTGTATACTGTAGCCACTGCCAGCAAGCAAGAGAGAGAGAGGAAGAAAGATAGAGCGAGAGACTGTAGAGGAGGGGGGAAGTTGAAGAAAGATAGGTAGAGAGGGATTAGGATTAGGAAATAAAGGGTTGGTGCAGGAAAAGGGGGGGGATTGATGAGAGGAGCTTGTGGATCTAGCTACATCTCTGTAGATCTCAATTTGGCACAGTTGGGACCCCATGTAGACAGCTGAGAATAGTCAATTTGAATAAGGCTTTTTTTCTTTAAAGCTACATTCACAGTCCATGACACTTATCTAAGGAAAAACAGTTGCAGTGTTTCATAACAGAAACCGTGTATGTACAGAGCTGTTATACAAGAAAATTATGCTGCAGAGATTTTATGTTTGCTAATGTGCAAGCACATATGAGAATTTGTTGAATGTGCTACTGGTATTTTGAAGCACAGTATGTTGTGTACTATAAGGACATGACACTGCACCTGACATGTTTATGTGGCAGTGCATTGGCTCTTCTTTCTCCTGTCTGCTCTGCACCACATCTCACCCCACATCTCACCCCTGTCCTCTGCTCTCTCCCTACCTCTGTGAACAGAATGTTTTGGCTTATCTGTCCCCTTTCTCCCCCCGTGATTTCATACTCACTCTATTTTCTCCAACTCTTTCACATCTACTTCCTCAGCCCCTGCATCATTGAGCACCTACCCTCCATCCCCCTTCTTTCCTCTCCCTCCATTGCCCTTGCTAACACTTTGCTTTTCTCTATCTCTGTTTCCTCTCTCTTTCTCTCTCTCTCTGTCTCCCTCTTCCTTTCTTTCTCTGTCTCTGCAGTAAATGGTAATTGAGCAAACAGGGTGGTGGTGGTGAAGAGCTGCAGAAAAGATGGTTATCCTAACTCCACATGCCATGCATCCAAAATTAGCCCCGCTTCCTCTCTCACTCGATTCCCTTCTCTGTTCTCCCCTGTTCCGCTGTGACACTATGACATGCATGCAATCCCACAGCATCGTCAGCCTTATGTATTAATATTGGAGGACAGCCCAATGGTACCATGGTGGGTGTGTGTGTGTTTTTGTGTGTGGGATGTGCAACACCAGCACATTCTCAATCCTAAGGAGACCTGGTGACAACGAAAGATGTCAAGCACAGAAGTACTCATATCCTAAATCTGCACAACATTGCAAATGGGAACTCAAAAGTGTCAACATGCCACAGTTAATCATGACTCATTAGATTAAATTTGCTGCTGTTTGTCCTAAGATGATCAGAATGTGCTTTCTGTTGTATTGACTGTCCAAGTAACACAGCTGTATGATTTTGAAGTTGTTTTTTAATAAAGGATTCATATGTATGTAGTATATCATGCAGCAGAATAAAATATGTGGGAGTAATGTGGCTTTCCTATTAGAAAAAACACAAAGCACATTATGCCACAAAGTCTGTTTTAAATAGACAGGATATGTTTACTAATTACATAATTAATGTGCTAGGTTAATACTCTCAGGTCTTACTGTCACACAAAGCAGCTTAATCCATTAACTACAAGTTCCTATCTAAGCAGAATAAAGCTATATAAACAAAAACAGTGCTCAAACTGTCCCCATTCTCACACACTGCCATATTTCTCATTACTGTTTCTTTTTGAATGAGAATGATAAATTTATAACACAGGTACTTTACTAGATATAGGAAACTGTTAACCTGCTGATGGGGCTAAATGAAAAATCACCAATATCATTAGGAACCATCCTCTGGGCATTGTTATTATCTGTACCAAAATTAATAGCAACCCACTCAGTGGATTAATTTAGTTTAGTATTTGCACAATTATAGAATAAAAATAAAAATAAAATATGTCCAGGTGTGGTAGAGACCCGTTGGGTTTATTTTAAAAACCTCACCTGTAGGAGATAATACACAATGACAATGTAAAGTAAAATAGAAATATAATTTTGCTAAATAAAATTACCTACAAAGAATGGAAGATAAAATAAAAAAGGAAGCAAATAATTCTAACTAAATACAAAACAAAAGAAAAAAATTCATAAGACATTACAGAATCTGAATTATGTACTATCATTTGTAATCAGAGGATTTTTTAGTTTATTTTGAATCTGGGCAGACAGAGAATCAGTAAGTAAATGCAAATTTCCATTCCATAACTGGGCTCCACATTATCTTGTTGAAGAACTGTTCACAAGATGTATGGTACAATGGTAGTTCTAAGTTAGTGATTTGTCTAGTGGAATACTGGTGTACCTGAGAACTACACATAAATATTTTGAAACTGCCTGGTAAGGCTGTGTTTTGACTTGAAAATATTTGAAAGATATATCAAAATATATATCAAAAATAGACAGAAAATAGACAAGATAAGTGGAGTGGTTGCATGACACTGAATTGAATTTAACAAAACCTTTCTGCAGTAAAAATATTTTATGAAAATATTTTGAAAGTACAATATCAATATAACAGTAAGTGTGGGTAAAATAGAGTGCAATATAATGTTAGCATACAAGAAGAATGTAGAAAAGCACTTATCTTCCTAATAATCCCTTTTGTAACCTTACAGAAAAAAATATGATCTTTCCAAGTAAGTTTCTCGTGTCTTGACAATCACTTGGTTGTCATAAAAAAAAGTAAAATGTCAATGTCATGGTTGCAACCAATGCAATGATGTCAAGTGTTCTACATCCTCAGAAAACCTAAAATACTGGTACAAAATTCCATGAAAATCTATAGTTTTAAAGTTATTTCAGTCTACACTGAATTAGGTATATTAAGAACCTTTATTTTGTAAGACACAGTTCAGACCAAAGCAGTAGACATTCAGATCGACAGACAGACACGACTATCCTTAAAGCCTATAGCTAAAATACAGAGTGACTACATGTAAGTTTATTGACAGTACACTGGAAGTAAGTCTTCTTCTGTCAAATTCAATCACTAATTTATTTTAAACATGTGAATAAAAACCAAAGAAATATCAAGGCAGTGCATGTTATTATCTGCCTCTGTTTGCAGTGTCAGTAATGTATGAATGCTAATTAGGTAAATTATTTTATAGACACAGTAAACCTTGAACTAGGTTCATTAAAGGGGAAGTGCAAAAATTGTACACATAAAAGCCTATTTATAGTGTTTAGGTCTTGGGGAGTACTGTGTATGTGAAAAAAGCCTTTTAGTCTTTAGTCTTTTAGTCTTTGTCTGTGCAACTCATTACGCAACTCTGCTTGAGGCTAGCAGCTTGAGGCTACATTAGCTGTGACTAGCACTCTTTTAGTATTTATCGTTTATTTGAGCAGGGACAATGCACAATACATATATTACACTAGAAATATCTATAAAGGTGGTTGGAGGGCAGCAGTGGTGCACAGTTCTGAGCATAAAAAACATTAACCCATAATTTAAAACAGAATATCAATGCACAATAAAAAAAAATAAACAAAATATACCGTTATAAAAAAATAATTTATGTAAAAAATATTTCATATAAAATTGTTTAATCTATCATAATTTTAGGTGTCCACAGAACTGTGGTCTATTTGTATTTTGGATAATGTACAGTAGGCACCAGAAAAGAGACATTATATCTGGTTCTCCTGCACCAACTTTTTTACTCTCCATCATTGAGCCTCCAAGTTATATGATTGCATAGTTGAACTGGTCTTTTCATGTAAAACATCATAAACCCCAGTCCAGCATGATACATCTCTCTTTTCTCTTTGGTCCCACATTCATATTTGTATCATCTATCCCGATTAAAAATAATTTCAACTGAAGGTGTCTCAACTCTGCCAAAAGTGCAGAACAACTAAACACTGTATACCCTGCACACATACAGACACACACTCATGCTCACACACACACACAAACACACAACAGTCCTTCTCTTTACCCTCCAGGCACCCACTGCTCCACTAACACACCATGAAATCTCTAACACTCACAACACATTTACATGACATTACCGCTGAAGTGCTATAAAAATGTTGCCAGAATAGCAACTGCTGAGATGCATTGTGCATGTGTATGAGTGACAGCAAAGCACAACAAGAGCTTTGGTACCCATTTACATTGTGCAGCTTGTCAAAAACATTGTTTCACCACTGGCCTGTAAAATAGAGAATATTAGTTTGTGTGAAAATGAACTGAGATAATAGTTGAGTGTGCTTGTCTGACTGTAATGATCTGCTGTGTGTTGCTCTGGGATTAGCATGGTAATCATGGTGCATGTTGACACACACTGTTAGTCAGATTGATGGGTTTGTTTGAGTGGTGCAGGGCTGCACAGCTTTACACACTGACTGACTGCATTATCCACTTGATACTAATCTGTCACTTAATGGTTTTCCTCAACAATGTTGTTCTCATGCACAATGCTTTATTCAAAGTGTTGAGATCTATCAGTGTTGCTTTCCTTAGTTTACACAAACCTTGTGTCCAATTCAATGTAGCTGCTTCTAAAGAGGTGGTTATCACTGCTAATTATTCTCCAAGTAATACAGTCTCGGTGCTAGCAAATGGGATACATCAGAGATTCAAACTCAATGAACAGTGATGCTGTCCCTAAAGCCGTTGTTGACATATGTATATGTGTGCGTATGGATATCTCCAAAGTAGGGGACAAAGAGGATCACTTAGTCGACTGGTTTGTATCTGCAAAGTATAGTACAAAAATAGGACAAGTACTTCAGTGATACTAATGTGTCACATTCCCAGGTGCTACCAAATACCACTTATGAGGTAATATGCCAAGAACATAAAAAACTGTATTTGCTGGAGGAATTCTAGATTTGACCACAGAATTATACAGCTATGGAATATGAATTAAAGAATTGCTCGTGTCTTGAATAAAATATGTGTTCTTAGTCGGGGTATGTGTGGCATGTGTAGTAAATTAACCAAAGGCACTATGGCACTAACTCTAAATGTCTCCATTCAAAAACAGTGACGCCATATGTATTATGCAGTTTGCATGCTTGTACATGTTGCTATGCATGTGTCTGCGAGGCCACTGACACTGTGCTGGAATGTCTTGGTGATGCAGACAATGTGTGTTTGTGAGCTAGCTGCCTCTCCACTGCTGCTAAGACAGGCAGATGTGATGCTAGGGTGATGACGACACCAAACTGTTATGTAGCCTTTCCTGTTCCTGCCCTGCATGTTGCACAAGTCCCATGCCCACCCCCTCACTCTCATCATGCTCTCTCCATCCTGCTATCTGAGCATCAGACTGCGGCAGCACAGGGCAGTGAGATGGAAAATACAGTGATTGTTCCTGACGAAAATAAAGGGGCTCCATGAAAGGGCAATGTTAAAGGAAAGAGAGAGGGAGTCAAAGAATGACAGAACAAGAGGAAAAGAGAATGTAAGAATGGTGTAAGGAGACAGTGCATTAGACCATCCATTTTTAAGGTCACCGTGTCTGTATAGGTTCAGGGGAGACAGTATCAGCTCCAGTGAGGACTCTTGATTTTTGGTACATTTGTGAGAAAAGGGAATGGAGATTTAAAAAAAAGAGAGATGGAGAGGGAGAGTTACAGAGTGAGCTGGGCTGTAAAATAAAGAGTCTCACCTTGTTCTGCACCATGCACACACAGCAACCCAGCTGTCATCCAGCTTCGCTCTCTTTCTCCATCAGGGCCGAAGGGGACATGCATCATTCATGAGCAAGGACTTATTTGACTGCATCATCTCCTTACATTACTTTTAATAACTTTTTTTCTGGCACTGGATTCAACTTTATTCAGGCAGCAGGGTGCACTGGATGCACAGCAGATGTCAAATGATAAATAGCATTTTTCTCCAAGACACAGATAAAACTGCAGGAAGCTGCTTTAACATTGATTAGATCAGTGGTTCTCAATTCCAGTCCTCAAGGCCCCCTGTCCTG
>JANJYP010028066.1:0-20091 GCA_024605115.1 Rastrelliger brachysoma
ATGCAGGGCGGTAGCTCTCCAGGACCAGGATTGGGCATCCCTGATCTAGAACATGAATGCAAGGCTGTATAGGTGTTGGAAAATGTGAAAATCAAAAGGTTTTGTCACCAACATGTGTGTGTATGTCTGTGTGTGTCATGCCTGCAGCTAAGCTGGCTCAGTGGAACAGTGTATCCCTTGGAGAGGTGATTAAACAAAGAGTTGAGTGCCAGAGGTCCTCCTCTGTTGGAGTCCAGCAGAATACATATGTTAGCATGCTGCTTAATATCAAGCTTACATCCTGAACACTGCCTATAGTGCTACTGTCTGTACTAAAATATCATGTATAGTACTAGCAGGCAACTTCAATATGATGACACATTTGAAATATATTAATACGCTAACTGATATGAATATAGTTATTTAAGCTTATGAATAATATAGCTGATAACACTTTATAATGCAGCTCATGTTTTAGAGTGTAACTTCATTTACCATGTAATTTCCTGGAACTTGCAGTGTAATTTCTTTGTATGAATCAGTACATACATATATGGATGAAGTGCAATATAAACGAATGCTGGTTGCACTAATGCGTTTGCCCTTTGCTCATGGCTGTTGTGACAATCATTTTTTATGCATGTGAGTTTGGCAGGCAAGCTTCACCCACACTCTAGGGATTTATTATGTTTATGTCTTCTGCTTCATTGTATGAATTAGAATTAGAACAAGTTAAGAAATGTAATGAAGGCTGTTATGTAACAAGTGTGTGCATGTGTTTTTGGATTTCACTACGCTGTAATACACTTGAATAATTTTGATTGGAGATGGATATAGATTCAGAAGGGGAAACATTCAGTGTGCCCCTACACTAAAGGGAAAACCCTAAAAGATTTTGCATTGGAGCTCAAAGGATTCATGGACAATATTTAATAGTTCCACAATTCCATATTTATTTTAGTTGACCAGATGCTTGTTTCCTTAGTTAAGATAATAGATTAGTTAAGGGATAAGACTTATATAGCATATTTATATTAATTAGTATGGTTAAAATATCATGAATAAAACATGTTCTAATTGTATTCAGTGATGTTTTCTCATTGCTCAAAATGTAGATCCAGACTGTTGTTAATGATATGTTGCATGGTGTTACTTTGTGACATGAAAGAACCAAACAGCATCTTTGGTCCCTTTGAAACATAGACGTCAGCCCTGTAATGTTTGACAGTGTTTACTGTGATCATATGTTTTTATTGAACAATTATTCAGTAAAAACAGGAGAACAGCACATACAATGTTGGTTCTGTATTCTTACCAAATAAGAAAGAGGTGACAGATGATGATGAACAGATGACAATGCAAGCCGTCCATCATTGTGCACTTGAGAGAGATAAGCTTGCCTTCATCTCCAGCCTGCTTGTTTTGAACTGCTGCAGTGCCAGATAAACATGCCTGCTAGGAGCTAATGTTTAAAAGTATAGACTAATTTCTAGACTTGTTCTTATTCTAATTCATGCAATGAAGCAGAAGACATAAACATAATAAATCCCTAGAGTGTGGGTGAAGCTTGCCTGCCAAACTCACATGCATAAAAAATGATTGTTACAACAGCCATGAGCAAAGGGCAAACGCATTAGTGCAACCAGCATTCATTTTTATTGCACTTCATCCACATATACATATATACACTGATTCGTATGAGGAAGATACACAGGTTCACATGATAAAGATTGGAAAGTTACACCCTAAATCCACAATTTTTATGTCCTTGTTCATCATCTCATTTTCTTTGCTTACACTAGAGTACCACTAGGAACTGATGTATTTTATATGTATCTATTTATACAATTAAGTTGCAGTGTAAGTCTTTGCAAATGATATGGTAAATGACAGGAAGCAACACTGTAAAACATGGCCTGTATTACAAAGTGTAACCAAATAGTCTACCTGCACAATTGCAGGTTGGCTTACTTGATGCTACATATTGATGCATTTACACGGGTGCCTCATCAAATTCAGAAATCAATTCAACATCCTTGTTATCACTAGAAGATCTGTGACAGACATGGTCTGTCTCCTTTTCACTTTGCTGAGTAACTACAGATCTGTATTCTGCCAGCAGGTCAACGAGATTTGTTTTGTGTATCTTGCTCCAGACATAAAGGCGATCAAAGGCAATCTCTCTTCTGAGGTTGTGGCTTCCAGTCTTTGGTGCTCACTCTCACTGGACTAAAAACCCATGGATACCTTTAAAAAAACAGCTCACAACCCCCCTGCTAAGACTCACTTTAGATCAAGTTTGGTCAAGTGTGTACTCTCTGTGTTACTAGTGCTTTTTGTGAACTTTATTTGAGAAACCCTTGATGATGTCAGCTACTGGAAGATGCTATACAAATAATCTTCGGGACTGATGATGCAAAGAGGTGATTATAACTGATTAAAGCCATTAGTATCTTTTTCTGTGTAATTTATGGGTACATGGAGTGCATATGTTTGTTCCTTTATAGAACAGCTGTCAGATGCAAGCCCTCATATGTAATTGAACTTCAGATTGGATGTAATCAAATTTGAAGTAGCAGTAAACTGAATTGGAATATGAAATAAAACAGTTTTAAATTAAAAAATATATAAAAGTTTTAAATGTGTAATCTATGGCTCCATAAAAAAACATGGACTATAATTACTTGTATTTTTTGAGAGTGTATTTTTAAGGGGTATTTCCCAGGGTAAATGAGAAAAGAAGATTTATTTCAATTACACTATGTTCGCCAAAATAGCCGACAAATGATACTGAACGGCTGTAAATAAGCTTTGAGACCTGGGGTTAAAACTACATCAGCTCACAAGAATCAATGTTCAACAACTAATTTTGTATTGTCTTTGTTAAAATTCAAATCACATCCACTCTGGAGAACAGTCTGGAGAACATTCATTTACAAAACACAGTATTCTACATTTTAACCAAAATTAATTACATTCTACACAGAAGACTGTTCACATAAATTTAGCCATAAAAATGTTTTTTACAGGCGAATTCTGATGGCTTTGTTCCATTCTGAGATAGATAGTTTTTATTGTGCGTCTGATAAAAGGAGACATTTTCTTTATGAGTTTAATGGAAAGACATGCTGAAAACCACTTATCCACGTTCTGATCAAATGTTTCCTGCTAACCAATGCCATCTGAAGGAGAAATGTGCGCTAACAATATTAAGTGTCTCTGTGTTGCATGCAACCCAAGCTAAAAATAAAAAAAAAATGTCACAAAGCCCAAATCCCTAATCGATGAATAGTAAAAATCAAAAAAAGGGATTAGGTGTTTCAGGGTAATGTGAGTTATATTATGTTATATGACTACCCAACAAAATCAGTAAACACTGGTATGCAGTATGAACACCAACTGGCAGGGTATTGTTTGAGATATATCAATCACCCCAAACAACAGCAACCCATCCCCTCACAATTTACTTTCTTCTTGAAGTTATTATAGTTTACATTATTGTGTGCGGCATTATAAACAAATGCTTTGACAAGGTGTTGGTGGTATAAGTATGAAGTGTGCTGAAGCGAGCAAATATTCTATTATATTCATTCAGTTTTAAGTTGTTCTACTTGGTATTCAAGAGATCATAGATTTTCTTTTCCTCAGATTTGGAAACAGCACACAAACAAGAGTCTTGGCTTCCATATTATACAGAGCCTCACAAGCCTGACTCATACAAATGCTGTTAAAAAATACTGAAGATAGTCTTACAAAGTAATGGATGAGTAAATGGAAATTCACCCACCCAGAGTCAGACATGTATTGCAATTAGTGAAAAACCATGTGCGACTAATTACCAAAGACACTGAGTTATAAACACCATAGTCAGGGTATCATATGCAACTAGTCTTATTCCTTGCAACAAACAAAATGCATTATGTTACAGACTTAAAAGTTAAAATAGAAAACAAATCAGTGAGTTATTTAGAAAAGAAACAATGAGAAATGCGAAGACAACAAAGTTCAGTTTTCCTTCTAACATTATCAAATGATGAAAAACGTTCTCCCCTCATCCTAGTAATATCTTTGTACTCCCCCATGGCAGGGTTGTGCGGTCCTGTTATAGTATAAACAAGGTTCCTTTTCCTGTGGAGATCTTGGGTCTGATCGTTGCTTTATGGTACATGATTGGCCACTGCAGCATAAAGTCGGATTGCATTTTGGAAAAAGTCGACTCAACACATTCCCATATGGTCATGCATTTTTTCCCCCAGCTCCTACAAGCTAAGCATACTATTCTCATTTGCATAAATGGAGGACTGCTGTTTTCCCACATTGTTGGATTTGGTGTGAATGCGGCCTAATGTTTCCTAAAAGTAGCAGAGTCAAAGTTGGCCTTGAATTAACTTCTAATATGTTTACTCCCTATGCAAACAGAAAGAGAGGGTGTGTGAGAGTGAGAAAGAGTGAAGCATTGACATGTGTGCATTGTAGATGCACTGCAGAAAAAGAGAGTTGCAAAGTAAGCACAGTCTGAAACTGGAACATTAACAAACTGACAGACAGCAGGTGTAAAAGAGGGAAGAAATTATGCAAAAGCTTGAAATTTGATTACATAGATTTAGACAGAATTCAACGTGAACTCAGAAATCTATAAGTATACCCTAAACTGCAAGATGGTTCAAGATGTTGGAGTCCCAGTTTTTGCATCAGATGATACATTGCTGTCTCACTGTTCTCAAAGCCTCCAGAGAAATTCGGTGGCAAATCTTTTGGTGTTAATATAGGATAGATACAGTACTTCTAAAATAACTACCACTGTGGTTCACTTGTTTCAGTTGTGTGTGAAATGTGAAGGTACAGTATTGCTGTCTCATTGGCCCAGTACAAAGCGCAACATTGTGAGGTTGCACTTAACGATTCTTCCTGTAACCCCATTGTGACTGGCAGACATGGGGATGTTGCTGCTCCCCGCTGGCAGTGCCGCAGATGATGAATGATGCCACACTGAACTAGTTTAAGAGAAGCATCATCACACAGTCGCTCATTTCAAAAAAAGCACTGCTCACACAGCGGCCTGGGGAACAGCATGGAAAGTAATATCCATCAACAGCCAGCCAAGCAGTAGCGCTATCAGCAAACACAATTTAGAGCTCGGAAACATTATTGTTTTTCTCCCCCCTCCTCTGTTTGCGTCAGTACAACGATGAACTGGCTGAGTGATGCTCATTTGATGAATAAGATACTGCTGTCATGATAATATGAACTTCGTCATTATTGGGAAGAATTGAGTTTGGTTGAAAAGATGTTCTGTAAAAAAAAGAGGAAAATTCCTTTTTTCATCTTCCTTATATTGTTGTAAGCCTTGTAAAGGATATTTCTTCTACTTCAGATTCTGTATGAAAGTTGTTGACACAATATCACAGCCTGGAAGTGCCTTGTTCTTCAAATCTGTATAAATTAATCCGTATTTTAAAGTAACTGCAAAACAAACCACCCAATCACATAACAAATGAACAATACAGACATACTACATTTACATAGCTACATTTTATGGTGAAAAAATAAAGCCCTCATTATTTATTCATTTGCCTTTGCTGTCTGGATAATGTTTCTGTGGGATATATATGAAGACGTTGTGTAGGAGGGGAGGCCTACCTCAGAGAAGCTATTTTGCATACATGCTTACACTGAGTTTATTCTGTATCTTAACATTTATCATTAACTTGTACCAGATTCTATTATCTTTCCAATATCTTTTTGGGGCATTATGGCTTTATTAAAAAGTTGACAGCAAAGAAAGGACAGGAAATGAGGAAAGAGAAATTCAAACAAAGTGAGTTAACCCACTGGGCACCAGGGCCATTACAAAAAGTTGAAAAGATTTATTCACTGTTTGTGTTATGCAGTTGATTTCAATATGGGAAAAAGCCAAAATAATAGAAAATGCATGTTGTTATATGACAGCGGTGGTTTGAACAGACAGAGAACAGCGGCCCCAAGAAAAAAGACTCAGTAGGAGTTCTTCTTTCTTTCTTTCTTTCTTTCTTTCTTTCTTTCTTTCTTTCTTTCTTTCTTTCTTTCTTTCTTTCTTTCTTTCTTTCTTTCNGCAGACAACCGTCATTGCTGTAACAATGTAGCTCAGCCATATTGCATCTAGACTGGGATTTAACTTGGATTCGAAGATAATGACATTGAATACTTCATTGGGATAATAAGATACTTTACTGTTCTGTTTCACACTGAGATTCCACTCTAATGGGCCTCCTTAAGCTCACTCATCTCTACACTGAATCTTTTTTATCTCAATAATCACTTAAATCAGGCTGAGTCTATTCTCCTTATTCATTTTTATTCAGCTATTTTCATCACTTCATCACCACTCTCCCTCACTTTAAAGGACATAAATCTGTATTTTTATAAGCCTGCAATAAGGTAATAATTTCGCAACAAGACAGTGGAAATGAAAACAAAGTCAGAACTCAAAGAGATAGTACCCAAACACAGACAAAAAAAGAACACCAGTTAAATAATGCAGTTTTTTTTTTTAAAAAAAGATCAATTAATCATCTAGACTATGAAATGTTTAAAAATAGTGAGCATTTTCACAGCTTCTTAACTGCTATTGTGATATCTGACTACAGCAAATTATCACATATGTTGCTTGAACAAAATTTTTGCTCGAAAAACTAATTACAATTAATTGTTGCAGCTTTAGGTGTAGTCTGAGAGGTGTAGTTTGTACCTATTCTGATATTCCATTCCCTCACTCATTTAATAGCTTATTAAAACTTCACCCAGTCGTCATGGCGTGATTTGCAACTCCTAGAGACAGGGGTATTTTCATTTTCAGACTCTGGGCTTCCTCTTCATGAGAGGGAAGTCCTCCTGGCTTTTCCAGGCTGATTCTCCTTCCATGTCTCCCAGGACATCAGACCAGCTGTTCAAAAGCATTCCTCTTTTTTAAAAAGAACAAAACGTCCTCTATCATAAACTCTTTGATGGGGTCTTAGGGACCAACAGTATGAGATTAAGAAGCTTTTCTCCAAAGAATGATAGGAGGAGTAAACTACTAAAGCAAAGTTAGCAGTCTTCTTCTTCACATAGTTTGATTTCACACAAGTTTCATCTTCTAATGACATATAGGCCTACAACCGAAAAACAAAATGACTCCGCCTCCCCTGCTGTGACAGACCTTGTCAACAGGTTGCTACAAACAGATCTGGGCTTCATTTTCTGATAACTGGCGCTCTGAGAGGTAAAGTGCTTTTAGGGGTTTATTCATTATCTGTCTGCATTACTCATGGCAGCAGTTAAATGCGAGGCTATGCCCAATATAATTAAGTGTATCTTAATTAATGCTGCTCTCTCATCCTCTGAAAGGTACTGAAATGTTGTTCACTTGGTTTCATAATGGCTGATTTATCTAATTATATGTAAATTTTGTTATTATGTAAATACATGGCACGGTTAAAAAAAAAAAAACAACAAAAAAAAAAAACCAAACACCTAACAAAAACAATTATGTCCTGAATCAGAGGGTACATTATGTAAAGTGTCAAAACAGAGTTGAAAGCCAACTGTTATCTTGCAGTACAATGCACGTACAATATGTTGATGGGTTCTGTGTTAATAGCATACTTGCCCTTAAGCAAAAATTATAATAACATAAGATGTAGGTGCATGATTCTTATTCTTAACTCTGTGACTTCTAGAGCTGTTTTTACTGCACATTAATCAGATGTTGCTGTCCTACTGTGAGGACACCACTACGTGACCAAGAAGAGAATGAGGAGAGGACAAAGAGGAGGCCGAGAGATTTAAAGATGCACAATAAACTCATATCTATTTTACTGCTTCCCATTGGGTTATTGAATTATATAATTTTTTTTTTAGAAAATAGAAATGTTTCCCTTTTGTCCCCCACTCACCAAATAATTATCACAAAATCCGCCCACTCCAGTAGCCTCAGGAGTTTGTTTCAAATATAATGGCATGTTTGTGTATTCACCCTAAGCACAGTCCACAGACAGGTGTTTTTGTCACTGGTTAATTTGCATTTTTTTTCATTATGTTTTCAATAAATGTAAGTAGTTTAAAGATAACAATATCTTTCTTTACCTGGTTGTCTAATTAAATTGTTTTTTTTTTTAAATTATTCTCCATCCTACCGGGTCTACAATGGCCCTGAGACTTAGTGCACTGCAACTAAAAACACATAAAATACAAGCAAATGAAGAGTAGATACAAAACGTGCAGCATAACAAAACGTGCTGCAAATAGCAATCACAAGTACAGGAATGTTAGTTACATTACAAAACAAAGGCTCATACAAGTTGTTGTCATGGTTTATGGCTCTTTGAGTTACGTTCTCCATGGCATGTCAAGGCATGATATAAACGAGCCTATATGTTTTCTGTACACTAGAGAGAATAATGCAGTACCCAGACTCTGTGTTAGATTTTGGTCTTTACATTGTTTCAGTCTAAATATATATTGTTCTTGTCTCTCATTTGATATTTTAATAATGAAAATTTGAAGCATCAGATAATAAAAAACCTGATGCTTTCAGTGATGAAAAAGTCGAACCATCAGATAACCCTTCCACTTCTTGATGACCCATTGATCGCTATCAACATTGCTATCACTGATAGCCAGCCTCAATCAGCCTTGAGCACATTGACCCATTTTCAAGTTTTATTAAACAATATAAATGCTACTTTCTCTGACCTTTCTGAGCCCTTGAATTTAAATTGAATTTAAACAGTGACCCCTCACAAACTAATAGTGACCATAACCAAACTAATTCACAAACTGCTGCAGAAAAATGGAACCAAATACAACCCATGAACTGTATACAATGCTGTGAACCTTTTAGAAAAAATGAATCCCGCAGGTACCTCACAGCATAATGCAGGCTTTCAATCCATACAACACCAACATGATGGTATGGCCACTCAAATTGTAAATACAATACATGACCTACAGTGTACATGACCAATATATACCATCAGATGCAGGCACTCAATTATCCAATACTTGTTATTATTGAACTGAAATAGATTTAACAACATCGAAATACGTGCCCCTAAGTCTCATAAGCAAGACCTCAAGATGCCTGTCTGCATAAGGGACATTGGAATTAGTCATCCAAGGTGGCAGTAAGAGAATATTGACTAAAACATTAGACAGAAAAATCATAAAATACAAAAATTATGTTTATGTATATTGTTCTAAATACTGCTTTAATCTAATATTTGTGACAGGGATGCAGCGCTCAAAGGTGATCTCAAAATTTTCATATAGCAGCATGTTGAGTCATTATTGTCAAGGGCATTGCTCTGTTTGCTTAGACATTGCAGTCAGGAAGAGTCCCAACCCATCTTTTGCATCAACTATAAAATGATTTGTTTGGCCAAACATAAAGAGTCTATATAGAGAACCAAGGCCCAAACATATTAATATAAACTGATACTGATAATATAAATATCATCAGCTATTGGAAACTGTATAAATATTGTGGAAAATTATGTACTATATATATAGCACAGTATAGTAGCAAATATTCTAGAGTTATGAATGATAATAGTCAATCAAAGCTGTGTCAGACACTGAAATGTCAAATCTGTGGGAAAACCTTTTGACACTGAAGAGAATGCTACATACCACATTTATTTATAAAAAAGTGTAACTATTCCAATTTAGGTTTGTACAAAAAATGCATTATAGGTATAAGGTGAAATGACGATGCCAAAGAGTTTATCATTGCATGACGCATGACACATATGGACCAAGAAATCATTTTTGTAATGCACAACTCTAAAGGGTTCAAGCAAAGTCATTTGTTTCACAGATTCAGATTACCGACATAAATACATAGACTCACTCAGCTTTTTCCCTGTAAGAAGCCATAGAGCCACGCCAAAGCTTTAGATTTCCTGATAAAAGCAAGGGATATTATTTGTATGGTTTTAGTTCAGAGAATCATTTGAACTATGAAGGTCCCTACCCCCCCGCCTCAGGCTTATGGAACTGAATGAATGTGTAAGAACTGAAAGTGTGAATTTGATGTGTGGTACAAGGCGGTGCATGAGGGTACATTTAAGCACTGGAAGGAGGTGCTCCTCCTTTAATCTTTACCGCATATTTCTCCATCATTTTCAACCAAGACATGAAAGTAAATGATGTCTGAAATACACCACATTCATTGTTAAAATACTCCAAGACAAATTCATCTGTGAACTTCTTTCCCAAGGATACCTGCAAACTTGCACAGAAGAACCTTTTTGCTCACTTCTCGTTTCTTCTTTTCTTATAGAATCTGCTTTGAAGTTGTTTAATCCCAGGAAAGTTAACATGGATCAGTCTGTTGAGGTGAGTGTTGCTTTTGCAGCAAGGTGCCCAAAAGTCTTCCTTTTGTCCGGCCGATAAAAACATAGGGGAGACTGGGGACAGTTGTAACATTTTTGACATTTCTGTCTGTATCTTAAAGCTCTTTTAAGCCAGTGTGTTCAAACTGTGAAAAAAAAAGTGAACAAAAAGTGCCTGCTATCAGATGGCGAAGCTGTTAATCACTGTTAATCACTATAGTAACAGATATTTTAACACAATAAAACTCAACAAAAATGTGCACTATGCTGAGTCACCCCCAGTCAGTGTTTCACTTCCAACACCTAGGCATACTGAAATTCTAAGAAAACATATAGATGCACATTTAAAATGTTGGTGGTGGTAGGTTGTAACATTTGTCATTGTTGTTACAACTAACCCAGACCCCAATAGTCATGAACTAGCTCCACTTACAGCTAACAACTAAAACATTAGCACTAACAACTTGCACGGAAAAATATCTACATAAACACACACAAATATGATTTAAGTTTGGTGAGTAATGTAAATTTAGTTGGGTTTACCTTACATTTCACTTTTTGATATCCCCTTCAAGCTTGTTGTAGGGAAAATTCTTGAAATAAGTGTGATATGCTTACCAATATTCAAAAGAAAGAGGCGCCACAAAATAAGAAATAACATCATGCAAATGGAAAAATCAAAAGTACCAGAGCACCTTAGTGAGTACTCACAGGATTAAACACTTTATTGCACATGCTTTCATTGTTTAGTTATTGTGTCTGGTTCCACTGTATGATTTGTATTTTCCTATTTATGTTTCCTATTCCTATTTTACATTTCTCAAATCATGTGTAAATATTCATATTCATGCTCGACATACTTCAAGTTCAACACACTGATGCATGGACACACAAAGCAACACAGGAGTTTTACATAAATTGTAGTAACTTATTCCAGTTTATCTGTCTCATTTAGATGGTACAGATGTCTGAAAACATAATTTCACAGCTCATGGAGTTTTATTTGAGTGCGGCACTCGTGTTACCTCGTTTGTCATGGTTCTCACTGATTTCATTTTTCAAGATGACATCAAAACAGCATTTTGTTCTCTGTACTGATAATCAGAGCTCCTGTTGTTTGTATTGTTTACTACAGTTGGTGAAATGTGCTCATCGTGACTGTATGTGATGAGTATATATCATAGCATCCAGAAGGAGGTCTTTCTTTACCTGCAGCAGATTTGTTATATTACTACTTTAGCCTTTGTGTCTGAATTGTAGGCATTCACATAAAATCGAAAGCTTTTGTGTGCTCGTGTTGTAAAAATGTAGTGATATGAGGAGATAGAGAGAGCTAGAGCATGAAAAGGGTTGGCGGGGGGATATGGTGTAAGACAAGAAGGAGAGAGTGAATGGTTGTGCTGTAATCCTTGTCGTCTTGGTGGGGAAGTTCAGTGTTTGAACAGAGAGCGCCGAGGCGGGGCACAAACCTCCAGGATGGATCTCTGAGATTAAAGATCACTGCTCTCATATCACATCCCATACCATCAGGGGGGAATTCATTTACTCACACAGAAAGACGAGGCAACTGAGTGCACAGGGGGGAGAACTGACAGAAAATGTAAAGCAAAAGCCTGTCTGGAGGCTTTGGAATTGAAAGCAGCTGAACTCTCTGAGGGCCTGTGGCTCGGCACAGAGACATACTGAAGGGAAACACACAGAGGGGAATATACTGTTCGTACATTGACTGGTAAAAATCTGTTTTCTTTCCCTTTTAGACAAAAGAGACACTGTGATATGATGGAGAATATTAAATGAACAAATGAATATGTTGAAGATACAAAAGTGGACCTACATGTAGTAATGCTTCTCTGCACACTCAAAACTTACAGATACAGTTGAAACAATGCTGTACATACTTTTACAAGCTAAGATGGTCCACACACTGCTGTAACATCTCTTCTTGAAGTCATAAAATAATACAATATAAATTAAGTTCTTTGAGGCATTGACACATCCTTGTGATACAAATGATACATAAATAAAAACACCTTTGTGGGTGTACAACAATTTTATTAAAGTTCTTGTGTATCCAAACAGGTGATCAAAGTCATCAACAAAGTCATTTTTCAAAGCGTACCTTTTTACTTGTCAAAGGAAGAAAAAGGCACAGGTATTACAAATAAAAATTAAGGATGACTTACTTGAATTCAAAAATCGCAGGGAGCCTTGACAGAGAGCCAGCATGCACAACACTATACAGCCCTGAACCTTTGCATATAAATGGAATGCAGTCAAGATTAAAGTCTGTGTAAAATAAAAATAAATATCTGTTCTGAATTTGTCATACCACAGAAAAGTGTCCAATTAATCATCCAGCCAAATTTGAATGATTAAAAAAGAATCACCAAAATGTAATAATGACCAGTATTCTTGTTCTTAAATGCTGGAGTGTGTCCACTGAAGGCACTTAAAGCATGAGACAGTTGAACAGCCTCTGAATTAACAACACTGGTATCAAACTCCTGTATAAAAAAAATACACAATTTAAAATAGGCCCTGTTTGTATGAGTAAAACAAGCAACATTAATAATATTTTAAAGTAACATTAAGGACCACTTTTTAATTTGTTTTAAGTTCACAAGCGATCCATCACCGAGCATTGTTGTGTTAAATTGCCATTTTCAATGGAGTTCGGTGCACTTAACGTTATTCATTTCTCTGCTGGAAAAATCCTTGACAGCTTCATTGTGGTTGTCAGCCTTGGAGCAATTGGCTCTCATGCTTTTTTGGTGAAGTGCTGCCTGGGAAATGTTCTCCGTCTGGCCAGGGACCTGCCAGCTGCACATCCGCTGCTGAAGCTGCAGAGGTGGCTGGCAGCTGGTGTTGGCCATTGATGGTGCCACATCCTTTGACTCTTTCAGCCAATCACCATTCATTCACCAGTAACAGTGGAGTATCTGAAATGAATCCCTGAAATGTTTCCTATGAAAGTTTATAAAACTACCCAGTGTAAAAATATTAACTATGACTATGTGCTCTCTAGTGTTTATATAGTGAGGAAGGATCATATTAATGCAGAGATGAGTTCTGAGAAGTGATTTAAAAGAAGTTACAGACTCAACAAGCCTTATTTCCTCAGGCAGGTCGTTCCAAAGCCGAGGGGCCCTGACAACTGTATTGCTGAGATATGAGTATGTATTGAAAGAGCAACGGCAAAAGCGCGGCCACTACATTCCAACCTCGACTTTGCAACAGCCAGAAGGCCCCCACCTGAGGATTTAAAGATGCAGGCTGGCTCATATGGAGTCAACATATCATATATATAGCCTGGAGCTAGACTTCAATTCAATCAATTCTAAAATGAAGAGGGAGCCAATGCAGACAAGCGAGGATTGGGAGGATGTGACGCTGTCTGTTAAAATCAGTAAGAGGCTTAGCTGCTGCTTTCTGAACTAGTTGGAGATGATAGAGAGATTTTTGTGATACACAGGAGAGAGTTACAATAATTTAAACGGGAGAAAATGAAAGCGTGACCACGTTCTCCAAGTCACGGTGGGTGAGTATTGACTTGAATTTGGAGACTAGTGCTAATAACCCTTCTACATCATCGAGCTACCATTTCAGGCCTGCGTAAAAAGTTACAGTTACAGTTTAACACTCTCGTTAGTGATGTTAGTAACACTTCAAAGCTCTCAGAAAAAGTGAATATTGTATTCATTTAAAATTCATAAATCAGTGATATGTGAGTTCCTTAAACCACTTAAAGCTCATTAGTGAACTAGTAATGATATTGGTCAAATCTTAATTTATTTATAAATCAAGAATATATAATTTCTACAATATTGCAGACTGTAATACAGATGTGAAACTTACGACCTACAACTGAATGAAGATGAATAAGTATTCATGTCTATAATTAATTGAATAATTGTAATGGCTGTTCTGATTCTTCCAAATTGGGCATCACATCACTTTTGAAGCTATCCCCAGCATTGATACATCAAACCTGTCTCGATTCCTTTAGCTGTTGTCAAATATTGAATTTATTCATTTTAACTGATTATATAAAGAACACTAGACCGTGATTTGAAAGTAAACATAACGTCCATATAAACCCAACACATAGACTAGATTTAGTATGTAGCTTTTTTCTGGTCCAGTTTAATATTACATCACATTCATTACAATGAAATATACTTTGTGGCATAATCTGCACCTTTGAGTTACCTGGGGATACAGAAAAAATCCAATACTGCCATAAAGCTATTAAACCAGACACATGACTTGTAAAGATGCAACTGGAACCTGTCTTGAGATACTAAAAATAAGTAGATATAAAGATAATTTCTGACAAATTTCCAGATTGGCAGTGGCAGTGTACTTCTCTGCAATGGACTGCAGAGAAAGTTTATAGTAGTATATAGAATGGGCCTGAAATGTCTAGAGCTCTTTCTTTCATGCTGCAACCTTCTGCAATCTGCTGACCTTTCATCTCAAACCTCCCAGTTTTGGTTCACAAGAGGCTCTCTACACTACAACTCCCACAATGAGCTCCCACTGGGCCCCTTTCTGAGGCAAGGGGGGAAAGAGGACACATGCTGTTTTCTTTCAGCTTATTTTCGACGCCAAAACACATGACGGAGAGGTATTCATGTGTAGATCGAATGTTAATGGAGCATTGTCTAGGATCTCATATTTTAATTGATCAGATTCCCCCCAAAAATTTGGTTTCTATTTCACAAGATGCCAGTTCATTTCACGACAAGTACAGAAAACAGATAAAAATAGAAATGTTAAGGCTCTCTTACATACCATAATTTTATTTTTTTATTATATACATCATGCTTTAAATGAAGTACAGGACATCTTCAAATCATGTTAGTTCAGGCGAATGAGAAGCAGTTGAGTGAGTCCATGAATCATCATGCGTACCAGTCAAAACAACCCAAAAGGCATCACCCACCCTGCATCATTTCCTTTAAGCAGAGATAAGAGAGGCTGCCTCAACCAGTTCTTGTGTGAGCAGCCTGAAGCAAGTGCAGGTTTGTGTGTGTGTGTGTGTGTGTGTGTGTGTGTGTGTGTGTGTGTGTGTGTGTGTGTGTGTGTGTGTGTGTGTGTGTGTGTGTGTGTGTGTGTGTGTGTGTGTGTGGGGAGGGCTCCAATGCAAACTTTTTACATTTAAACTTTTACATTTTTTCACTTATGTTGACTATTTGCCTTCCTCATGATTGGTGGTACCGGTAGAGCTTATTAATGGTAGACAAGCAGGCAGTAAACACAGGCTGCGGTAACTTATAACAAGAAAAAGGCAAAACCTCAGCTGAAATATGGTGCTGTGTTGCCCATATATTTCATATTAGTCAGCTGCAAGAGTACAGCCTATGTATTACTGTAAAGGATAATGGTATCTTTTTTTTTGAACAAACAGGTAAGCTGCTAGAGTGGAGTTTGGTCCTTTAGAGATTTGTGTTGGGAAGCAGTTGTTCTGACCACTGAACTTCAATCACTCACAATAATCAATATGGAGGATGAAATGTATTACTGTTTTCTCTATCTGAAACAATACATCCACAGCAAACCCACCCTTTGCACTGTTTGTTTTATTAAAGAGATACTGATGTCCTATGCTCTGTGAGGTTGTACTTATAGACACAGCTGTACAATACTTGGAGCTAAATGTGAGCAGCAACATGCTGATAATATCAATGCTAACATGCTGATGTATAGGAGATTCCTGTTTATGATGTTCCCAGTTTTGATTTAGCATACCAGTATGCAAGGATTTGCACTAAACACTAACATGATACATTACACTATAGCTTAGTATGATGGGAATCCCATTAGTTTAGCAGGTATTTGGTCATAAATCAAAGTAATGGACACATTCAAAGTGTTGACCTGATTAATGCACACAATTCAGCAGATCACAGAAATCAGTAGGATTCCTCATCTGGAGACCATGCATGTCAGTCAAAATTTTAGAGCAATTCATTTAATAGTTGTTGACATATTTCCCCAAATGGGCTGGTTAAAAACAGCACACATCACATACCCAATGAACCGTTCACATCAGCAACATCATTCATTTTATTATTCTCGTATCATCTTTGCTTCGCAGCTGCTTTTGTTGCTGTCAGATATCATTGGCATAAGTCTCTGTTCTTCTTAGGCACATAAATCAGGAGCTGCACTGCCAAAGGGGGCTGCCTGTTAATGATACACTCTCTTAATTAGATAAAGCAACTTCTCCCAATTTGCCGTCTGCCTCAGCAGTGAATGAAGCATACATGCACATACACACACACACACACACACACAGATACACACGCACGTGCATGGAGAAGCAGAGCCAAAGAAAACGTTGGACCAGGCACAGTCAATGCCCGAGTAGGAATTATGTCTGATGCGTGGTTGCCACTACACTATTGAGCATCTCTGCTCAATAACAGCCGACATAGTGAGCGGGCTGCTAGCGGCCTAGCAGAAACAAAACAATGCTCGCAGTTAGCAACGCTATTCAAATTTTCTTGTTTTTGCGTCACCTCAGATGCAGCATTTTGTTTTGACTCAGGGAGCACTAGTGCAATAGTTCAAAATAAAAATGCAATAATGAGCTATGGTTGCATTTAAAACTGTAAGTATTTTTAGTTCAGGGTTTTTATTATGTTATCTGATGCTAGAGACAGATTGTATTTCGGAAGTGTATTTCACATAAAGGCGCTTTAAAAGATTCACTCCTTCAACGTGGTTATAATGCCCCCAGAACCATAAATAATTGCCCCGGCTCACTGTTTATATTTATTGTTGATGAAAACATGTATGGCTGTAGGGAGTAGAAACAGATTAGCGTAAGTCTGGGATCTTCACACAGTGCTAACCTGTAACAGTTTCTCAAACCTGTCTTTGACAATGTAATCATTCTTATTCTATGTTCAGTTCCTGGGGGAGACACACAGGGAGGAGGAGAAACAGTATGGCAGTATGGTCTTAAAAAACAAAAACAAAAGAAAAAAAACAAAAACAACTGAACATGATCCTGACAATAATAAGTGCAATTTGTGTTAAGAGGAAATACAAGTCGGTGGTTGTTCACAACACCCTACAGGCTCCTCTGTCTGAGTTACAGTCAGCCTGCTGGAATTTGCTGGCAGCTCCTTATTCCACAGTAGTTCAATTGCCTTTTGTGAACACTCCCACATCCCCACATTTTTTTTTCCTTTTTGAGTCTCGCTGTTGCAAGATTGAGTGTTGTGGCCCCCCGCTCTGCTGCACTGACCCCAGTGTCTGGAGTATGGCGGTGTGACCTGTGATAGTGCTGAAAGGCCCGTTTCTGCTTGCTTAATCAATCTCTTGTACATTTTCTTTTGAACTTAATTGACTGATTTTTCCCTAGACGGGCAATTCTGGGAGGGTGAAGTGGGTGCAGTTTCACACTGCCTTTCCCAGGTCCTCATGAATCGCAATCTATTGATCATACTGCTGCATGAGGGAAGCCAAATCTGGGCCAGTTGCCTTATCAGCAGTCTCTCTGTTGGCTCTTAGAAGAAAAAAAAAACAGTGAGGGAATACAACGGAGAAACAATGAGGGAAACATCAACAGGACTTTGACTTAAAATGGTTGCTATATCTGATTTTTGAATAGTTTGAAGTGTTGATGTAAGATCTTCAAGGGTGATTTTTATCACTGGATTGTAGACTTCAGAGAGCATACATTAATTTAATTTGTGAGGTAATTAGCTGATCCCTGTTTATCAAGCAATGGACTGAAAAAAAAAGCGTTTGCAAAAAGACAGTAGTAAAAGTAAATGTGTGGTCTCTGATAACATGTTTCCAGATGAAGGCTCATGATGACATGTTAAAATGTCACTAGAGCCATATAACAAACATGCAATTATTAACAGTAACTGTCGTGCGTGAACCGTAAATTTCTCTTCACTGGTTAAGTCATTCCATCACATTTATCCGAAAGCCCACAAAACTGTCAACGCAAGAGACGTGTTGTGCAAAAGAGGCAAAGCACTTGCATCATACCAGTCATTAATTTTGCTGAGATGTGTGTTTCAAGAGAAGACTGTTTTCATGTTTTAAGTGAATGTGCCAGAGCAGCGTTTTGAAGGAGTAAATAAACTGCTAAAATACTTGGTCAATATACATAAAAAGACTGAAAAGTTGTTTGAAGAAAGAAAAATCCATCACTTATGCACAAGTGTGTGTGTGTGTGTGTGTGTGTGTGTGTGTGTGTGTGTGTGTGTGTGTGTGNGCAACATTTTTCTCAGTTGAAGTCATTACCATCATCTCAAATGCATTCTGCTGTCTTCCTCAATAGAAGATTAATGACGATGATTTATTAAGGTAACAACAGAAACCCATGTAAAAAGATTTCCCACTTAAAATTTAACATTTCATTAGCATTAAAATATAATGGGATGCCGTGCTAGAAAGCATAATGTCTTTATATAGTAGAGAGTATTACAACTGTGAATATGCGGCTGATTACTTCAAGTATTCAGATTATCAACTGATGCCATCAAATACATGAAATTACACTGATGCACGTGTTTACGAATATGTCCATTAAAACTGTAATTTTACATTTCTGCCTCCTTCACTCACAGTGAAATGTCCTGTTAAAATCTATGTGCCTGATAATGTAAGTTACAGTGCTGAGTCAATTTTTATTTTATACTTTTTGCCATGTTGAAGTGTGAATTTAGGAGTAAACATGGAAGAAGAACAAGATTGAATACAGTATTAAACCCTTTTGTTGTAGTTTTCTCTTTCTAAAATCTTAATAATTAATAGTGGATTGTTTTTGTGAGCTTGCATTGCTGGTTCTTGTTATTTCACTTAAATTTTTAATCATCTTTGTTTCTGATTCAGACACAGGATATATTTATAAAAGCTCAGCAGGGTTTCATCACCTGAGTGTCTTCTTAAATGACAGCCATTAGTTATAATGAATGACTTGTTGATTCTGCTAATTTTGGTTGGTTCTTTCTTTTTTTTGTGTCCAATTAATAAACAGTGAACTGGCAGTGATAGTGTGTCAAGCATTTTTTACAGTTAAAGAAACTTTAAACTATTGAATTCTTGTGGATATTTTATTCAGTTTTTGAAATAAATAATCACAATATCATCACACATTTGGAGTTGTGTTTTTGGAAGCAGAGTAGTTGTCCCTCTTTTTTTTTTTTAGCTGGATTTTGTTTTGCACCAACTCTTGACAGAGATATTTGGCTAATTAGCTGTTATGTTTAGCAGAATTACTGCTACATTTGTCTGTGGGGTGTGTTTTTTCCATTGTTAATATAAAAATAGCTCCATGTTTTATCTAATGTCATCTTTATTTCTTGGTCTTGTCTTTAAAATGATTTTGTCACAGGAAAAAAAACAAACACTGTTAAGTGGAAATGCTGTATGTATGTAACTTGACTGCTTATTCCATGTTTATTCCAAATGATAAAGAAAAAGAATATTTGTGTGGAATGTAAACTGGATACCAAAGAAACTGGACTGGTGAACAATCCAGTTCATCTGTATTGTACAGCTTTATTGTACAGTAACTTTAAACATCCTGTTGGGCTTGTTACATTTACTCATCCTTTTCTTATTCTCTATACTCTTGTTAGGTTGAATGTGCTCTGTATTATTTTTATACATTACATACAGATATATAACCTGACTGTGAGATTCATCTGACTACTTATCTTAGTAATTTAAGCCATTTTGATGTATTATGTTTTTGAGTTTTGAAATCGGCTATTTTTGTTTTTAGCTG
>JANJYP010028071.1:0-13452 GCA_024605115.1 Rastrelliger brachysoma
AGCCACTGATTAGGAAAGTAGTAGGATGATGAGAAAAAGCCCTCCAGTACCGTAATGACCTATGATGAGAAAGCCTCTTCTGATGGCCTAAGAGGATTATGGCTTCTCTGTGGACTCGTTGAGAGCAACTGAAAATTGAAATATGAAGCAGTGATCAAGAGGGCACTTTTGAATAAGCGTAGATTTTGATTTGACATATTCTAACTGTAAATGTTGAGACGACCATGGGCCAAAACATACCTCATTGCTTCTCAGCTAGATGGGTTTTGCTCTTCATACGCAGACATCCTCGGTTGGAGGTGATATTTATTTTTAAATGCTCTGTCTGTAACAATCCACTCAACAGGAAATAAAGGGCCATAATCACAAAGTATCTCATCTTACTAGTGGATACGATCCTAAATTACATTCAAGCTTCCTAAATGAGAGTTTCCTCTTAAAATCAATTAATGAAGCTGCTGGGGGAAACTTCCCCATAAATTATGTAAATAAGAGTATACAAATTAATTAAATGATGCCCTTAAACTAAGAAAAATAGTGGTATTGTCTTATCCTTTATGAAGACACTTATTTGCTATTCTAGTCATTGGTTGATAGATGGCTGGTCATTTGTACTAAGTAGCTGAAGTCTTAGTTGTGGTGAGTCAAAGGTAATTCATTACAATCTACACTTGTTTCATGACTGATTACAATGCTGCATTGCAGTCTGTGTGACAAAAGGGCACAGCTTTCTAACACTGTGTTGTTTGAAACCCCTATTTTAGACTATCTTGGTTGACCATTCTCTGAAAGGCCAGCAGATTGCAATTGGTCAGCTGGAAATTGGCTTGTAAAAGTTGAATTCTACTTGAGATGGCATAGCAAAGTGTACTTTTCCTTTTTAAACAACACTGCAGATGGTGTTCACTCCATTAAAAAGAACTGATAAGTTCCATCATATAACATAGGGGTTATTGGATTATCTTGGTCTTTGTTGGTTGAGCCTCCCAGTGCCTTAAGAATGCCATTGATATTAGATGATTTGGCACCTTTTGTTTGACACTTCAAATGCACAAGGCAGAGAATAAGGGAATAAGTGTTAGGATTAGGGTGTGTAGCACTATGGACTTGAATGCAGTTTAGTGGCAATTTACAAAAAAAAAAAAAAAAAAAAGGCATTGATTGTACCCCAGGTCACCCCGCGATTAAGGCTGTTTCAAACTTGTGTTGTTGAGCCCAGCTGGGTCAGACTTTTTGTTTTCCCCTTTGGTGTCATTTGGGCAGATCTGAAATCAGGCTCAGGTGTGAACCAAATCAACCATACAAGGACCCTCTTAGGAAGTGATTCAGTTCTCATCCCAAACAAATTCTAAAGCAGTTTGTTTATGTGGGAAAATGATCTGAGCTCGAACCCACCAAACTATGAGGCATACTCTGAAAGTTTGCTAAGTAACTCTTGTAGCCTGGTACTCTTAGCATACTGAGATACAGACAGCTAGCTGGAGAGTTAATTAAGATTCAACTTGGACTAATACCACGTCAACCAAAGCACATTTTTTTTTATGATCTTTAGACTTTTTTCAGAACCCTCATTCCATGTTTGCTTTTTTTTAAAAATAAAATAAAACCAATAAGTGAACATTCTCTCATGGCTCTTTCTGATGCATTTGAGTTTTATTTTTTCCACATGTAAAGAAATCCAGCCCAAGGGAAAATACAAGTTTACCAACTAATCCACTGATTCCTACTAGAGAGTACTGCAAGTATTAAAAAAAAAAAAAAAAAAAAAAAAAAAAAAAAACATCTTTGGAAGCTGAAATGTATTTCAAAGTTCCAGAGTTTGCAATATGTTTCCAAGCGCTCCCCTCCTGCACATTTTGATCTGTGCTTTTCATACACATGCTGACAGGCCCCCATATATATATATATATATATATATATATATTCTAGAAATGCTTCTTGTAGCTGGTACTTTTCAGTGAGAATGTTGGTGGGTAGAGCAGGCTAGGGTTAGCTGGATGTTGTGCAGTTCATGTGAAGTGCAGGTTAATAATGGCATTTCACATGGCAACAGAAACACCCTTTCAGAGGGCCAGTACTAAAAGACAACTTGTGTTTTTGTTGTTCTCATTGATCACTTCATCTGCAATTCTGCTATTTAATGCTTGCCTTGCAATTATTTTGGAATTATAATCTTAAGTGTCATTGTCGCTGAGATATCAAATCAAACTCTGATTATTCACACGAGACAGCTGTCATAATTTTGATCCTCGGCATCACGACCATTTGCGCTGAGGCTGAAGAGGAGACAGCAGAAAGAGAAAGCCAAACTGCCGACTTCATTGGCATTCAGGGAGATTCTTCAATTTAGTCATGACTAGTGTGTAGCATACAAGTGGCAGAAACCTTGCAACCGAAATGGATTTGACTTTTTTTTTTTTTCCATTATTGTTACCTCATGCACACATGCGTTTTCTCGGCCTCGCTGTCACATCGCGTCGGTGTCGGGTACGGGTGACATCCTAAAACAAATACGAACAGTCAACCAGACAATGAGATGTGTTTGGAGCTGTGCCTACTGCGTGAGCACAGCATATGCTACGCTTTCTTCAAATCCTTATTTATTTGTGGTTATTTGAGGATTAATTTGACCGGCATAGTACTTGGAAGCCTAATGGTACCTGCTGATCTGTAATCAGTGCACACTGGACAGAATTAAGCCTTATTTAATGGATGGCCAGTTAATTTGCTGGCACCACTGGGTAGAGGTGTAATCTGTTTAGAAATACTGGATCTGGTCAGTGGGAGGCAAAAAAAAAGAAAAAAGCAGTTTCTGTCCTGCATATTATGTTATACTTAAGCCTTTATGACTTAAATATCTCTTAGCTTCCGACTGTGCTGCAAGCGTGGTAATCATGGAGCTGTACCCTGCTAAATTTTATCATTCTTTTTTTTTTTTTTTTTAACAATTTGCAGCTATTTTGATGATTAGATAATTATAACACTGTCATGATTTTGTAATGTGAAAGTTGCCTTCTCTCCCCCCCCCCTTCCCTCTATCCCTTTACCCAAAGACACATTGATTTTTACATTGGAGCTGCTTCTCTTGACATTGAATACATTACAGGCCCTCTGTGCAGAGTTAATACACTTCAGGCCACTTTGACAATTCTGGAGACGGGCCAAGATTCTCCAGCTGTGTCGTGCACCGCATTAAGCGCAGAGAGCAATCCACAAAGGCTGAGAGAAGACTGTAAAGAGAAAGGGTTAAAGGAGGATCGGAGGTGAAGTGTAAAATCGCTATAATTATGCTTTGATATTAAATTACCATGTATAATTGAAATAAAGTTAGCGCCGCAATTTTCTCTCTTAATAGCCGCTATACTGCTCATTTTGTGTTAAATAATAATGCTAGTTATTGCCTGAGCTGTATGATATTAAACGTCAGATCGTCATTAGAAAATCCATCTAGCATCACTTCTTATATTAGACCCAGGCTTCACACACACCGCGGTTTTAATTACAGCTTGACGTTTAATTCTCGCTCTGTGTTCACCTATGTGCAGCTAATAACTTGGTTCGCACAGGATGGAACTTGCAGTGATGGGAGCGAGACACGGCAGAGAAGAGCTCTGGCTTTATTAATTGATCACATGTGACAGAAACAATAAAGTTGCATTATAATTGTGGATAATTGTAAAATAGCTAATTAGAAGTATAATATTAGCATTTAATGAAGACAGCGTGTGTGACAGATGGAAGCTGCCAGCTGCTGTTAACACTGCATTATTTTAGATCTTTAAGCGCCACCTACAGGGAAATTGTATCAAATGCTACAAACTTGTTTTGTATCCTCATCTGTATAACTTACTGCTGAATTTGGTTACCATAGAATACTATTAAATACGACTTTTAATAAGTAATATAATAATAATAATATTGTGTCTTAACAATGACCACAGGGTGGGGCTGTTTTAATAATTCAGTATGACTTGCTTGTCAGTAAATATTGTTTGGCTACACCTCACCACTCATAGGTCATTAGCCAAAATTAAAACACATGGTGGCAGTGTTGTTAGGATTTCCACGTCGGACGGCTGTGTAGAAAATGTGTCTGCATCAGCACTTTTACTTTTAAAAATCTAATTTAATAGTAGCAGTATGATTCTTTCAGAGTTAAACATTTCATGAATGATTTCTGTAGCTGAAATTATAGAGAAGTAGTTAGCAACCAAAAATGTTCAGAAGAAGGAAAAAAAAAAGTAGAGAGAAGATAACAGTGTGAAGCTCTCACACTAATTACAGATCCCAAAGTGTTATCTTGTGCAGAGTTAAGACTGCAGAGATAATACTGAAAGTCCACGTGCAATTGTGAATGGTGTCATGGTGTTGCATTACAAGAAATATAGGATTGTGTGTTTTTGGAGTTGGATCCACACTTAAGAGAGAAAGTCAGGCTATATTAACCACTGCTGATTTTAGCTTGGAACTGTATCTTTTTTGTCTCTGTGAGTACCTCAACTACATAGAAGTGCAGCACTAACTTTTCAGAGTACCCCTATAAGCCATTATTGTCCTAAAAGGCTGTTTATATCTATCTATATATATACAGATGCTGAATCCACAGATGGACAGTATTTCAGAGTGTCTATATGTTGTCACAGTCGACAACAGACCAGTTTGAATGATGGTTATGGCTGTGAACAGAAAAAGAAAACGCTTACCTCAACAAGTTTCGCTCAACTTTTTAAGAATCTAAGTGCACATAGCTTGAATTTATGTATCCAGATAGGAGCTTTAAATTAGAAGCAATCTGGAGGGGATAATTTCACGCAAAAAAGGAAAATGCTTGCATGCTGTAAAAAATGTGCTTATGGCCATAAAATACAGCACGGTGCCCATAATACACAGTGTGCAGCTGGTCAGGCAGCTTCTATAAATGACTTGTGCACGCTGGACAAATCTAACTGTGCAGATGGGCTGCTCTCATTTACACCACAGAAGCACATGTGTGTGTGCGTGCGCGCGAGTCTCATGTTTATGGAAGGATGAATTAGAAGGAAGGGCTAAAAGGTGATGCCATGCGTAAACGCCGCGTCATGCCAAGGATGATGCGTGCATTCAAGTTGTGACCCAGCAGTCTGCAGTCAGACTCTGTGAACCACCCTGAGGATGTAAAGACAGAAGAAACAAGTCTTTAACAGAAAGATGTTGCATAACACGTCACATGGCCGAAACAAGTGAATGGTGTTCAGATGAAACTTACATATTACAACATCACAGAGCTTGTTGATCATCATTTTCACACCCTGCAACGTGCATTTAAAAAAGAAAAAGTCTGAAATAGTGGCTTCTTCCCAGCTGCGGATGACCTGCCATCCCCTTAAGGAACAAACCTAAAAAATTAAAACAAAAAACAAAAAAAAAAACAGGGATGTGGCTTAACAGTGTTTGCCAGCTGTGAAACTGACATGAAAATTTCATAGCACACAGCACAGTGCTTGGCTGCCTGACGCTGTTTATTTTCTGAAACACATTCTTTTTACTCGCCTAGAGCCAATAGACTACTTAACACATTACAGGTCTTGCTTTTGCTGATGCCATGTATTTTTCAATTAAATGTGAAGTTTAAAAAAGAAAAAGACATTAAATATATGCAACGTTTTCATTTTTTTTAATAGAGTATATATATTGCTTGTAATAATGTTTAATCACAGGGGGTTATGTTTCTCTAAATAGTGCCATCTCATCGTCACGGTGCATAGGAGGTGGATTGAGTCATGGTTTCATACTATTATACTCGCAAATCAGTGATTTATTAGACTGGACGTGGAGTTGCTTTCAATCTTTTGAGTGGATGACATGATACAGATGTAGTATTAGACTGTCAGTGCGGATGACTGGAGTGTTTCGGAGCGGTGGGCAGTGGGCACAGAGTGAGCCACAGTCAACACAAGCTGCTCATCTAGGTTGCCATGACGGACGTGTGGCTTATCGGCGGAAATGAGCAGTCTTAACGCGTGTCATCGGTTGGCAGAGTCCGTCCTCCGCGGTGACTCGTGACAGGGGCATACTTAACGTCGCAGGTAAAGGCATTAGCCAGAATTGTAGTCTTAATAAAGTGCTTCAAGCATTTTACTTTTAATTACAAAGAAATACAAAATAAAATTCTAATCTTAGGCATGTGCTTAGACGAATCATCAGCGTCATCCAATTTGAACTGGCTCAGTACAAAAAGGCATCATCTGACAATACATTGTTAGAGGCAATCAATATGTGCAAATAATTTTTTATAGCAAGGTCAACTTGTAGTGTATGGTATAGTGGTAGTGAATAGTGTGTTACTACCGAAGTGTTTTAGAATCTGTAAGACCTCCAAACTCATTGATCTCCTGCTCAAAACACACCTCTTATATCATATTTCATCTTTTTTACTGGGAGGCTCTAGCCGAGAGCCCAAATCATCACAACCTCTTCCACTTAAAAAAAAAAAAAAAAAAATAGTACAATATTTAGTCGTTTGAGCCAAAATTGGCAAAATTACAGAACAAATTGGCAAAGTTAGAAAAAAGCCATACAGCAAGTATTGATTTTGTTTCACTTACTTCAAATTTAACTCTGATTTATAAGACCTTGCATGCATTTGTTCAACTTTACTTGCTGGTTCATGGTTAGACAAGCTATCAGTCAACAATAGAAATGGTATAAGACAGCAATCAGACTCTGTTGCTATGTTACTAGGAGTTATGTAAAGATTACTTCAAAAACAAAAAAAAAAATAAAGCTGCTATTCATTGTTTAGCCAAAGGAAGGTGCTTTAAGTATTTCATCATAATTTCCATAAACATAAGACAGTGGTTTACAGACGTTATCTATATTTTAGGTGTCTTTAGTTCCCTTATGCTTGTGTTCACCCAAGCGCTCCAGGCTAAAAACAACTGTTTACAAGAGCTTGTCATCAAATTGATTCCTGCTAGAGAGGATAAATAACACAAATCAAATCAATATTTCCCATGGCATGGATTGTATGCTGCTTTTTTTTTTTTTTTTTCTTTAACTAAGCATACCGCCAGCGGGTTTAAAAAAAAAAAAAAAAAAATTCAATCAAGCACGGCCTCTGACAGCCGGATTGACAAGTCATGGTGTCAATCATGCCTCCAGGTGACGCTGTTTGCGGGGGAATAATGATAACAAATTAGCATCTGTCAGAGGTTGTCAGACACAGCGGCACGACGGCGGGTCAACGGCCGCCAGGGGTTGTGATTAAAGCGGCTGCCAAAATAACACCGAAATCCTTCCACCGCGGGATGCCTCAGTGGACTGCTGTCAGAGTTCTGTTAGAGTTAGCCTTTATTACAATTGCAGCAAATCTCAATGACAAAAACTGCTTTACTTTTTAAACTTTGGACACCTGGAAAAATCGTCCTTTTGTTGTTTTTTTTTTTTTTTGGAACCTTGTCGTCATAAAAGCCTAACAGCATTTTGCATTGAAATCAAAAGTGCTCACTCCACAGACAAAAGAATACAACCTTGTCACCAACCCTCCATGAATGACTATACACCAGGTTGGTGAGCGGACACTGTGACGTAAAAAAAAGGGGTCCCTCTCAAACAGCCAGCGGTGACTGATGTTTTCGGAAGCCCACGCCTGTCCGGTCACTCTCGACAGCCTCTTGTCTCGCTGTCGTTCCGTATCTGTTCACCGCCACCCCCACCCTCTCTTCCCTTTCTCCTCCTCCTCTGGGTTTCTGTGATGAGAGGTCATCAGCAGAACTGTCAGCGTGCAATTTTCACACAGAGAAAGGAAAAAAAAAATTGTTATCACAGAGACAGTTGGGGCGTAGGACTGAGCGCAGCGACTAAATGAACATGTCTTGACTCTCATGCATCAGCTGGATTTCATATGTATGTAATTTTATACTTTTGCTGTGCGTTGGAATTCTGAGTGGATAATTGCGACCTTTTTCACATCTCTCAAATGTAAATTTCAATTTCCAGCAGTAGGGGAATGTCAGATTGCTAACATGAGGGGCTGTATTATATAGATTCATCTCTCTCTCTTTTTCTCTCTCTCTCCCTCCTGATATATGTAGCTATCGATCGCTTTACAATGCCGACAAATCGAGCTGCTCCCACGCCACTTACAGCGATCCTTCACGGTCAAATGTGACTTTTTCTCCTCAGATTAGCCTCTCGAAAATACTAATTGACACCTCGAGTCTTGCCCTCTAGCCGCATTCCTGATATATAGTGTTGTCAAGAGGTCAGAGGTCAGCGACTCAAGAAGCTGCTGTAAGACGCTACTGAAGGTTCAATTCAGTTCTCAATTTCAATTTAAGTGATTGAGTAAGTGCGGGATAATGAAACTTTTTTTTTTTTTTACCCCATTTCATTCACATAGGCTTTATTTGACTGTCTTTCACTGTCATGGTGACTTGAATGACTTTAGTGGTACATGCTTCATTTAATGTGTTGACAGTCTGATTTAGTGTTCATCAAAGTTTTATTTTTTACTGTAAGAGGTTGCTTTATTGTTTTTTTTTGGTCCACATATTAGAGTGTAACGCTCCCTGCAAGCAGATATTAAGATAAACAATGAGGACAAATTCTAGGAAAATAGCCAGGCTGATACTTTAAGATAAATTGGATAGGGTATTCAGCTGCATCACAAGCCACTGAGATGATAACATCGTTTTTATGGACAAAAGCGTAGAGGCTGTGTGGAGGGAGACAAACAATACATAAAGACATCACACTCATTTTGCAGTCTCCACCTCCATCTTTAGTTTTATGTCTGACGCTATTCCCGAGACTCCTAAAGTTTAAAAAAAAAAAAAAAAAAAACATAATAAAAAACACAAACGAAATGCATATGGCAAGCTAACAATATGCGTGTTGCTCTGCGGTGATTCATAACAGCCGAGCGTTTTTAATCCTTTGTGGTGAATTAACAAAAAAAAGTGCATTAGCAGGCATTCATTATGCAAGGCAATGACTCAGAAGTAATGTGCAAAATTACCAGGACTTTGCAATCCATTATTGTGACTGATTTTCACACTGGGTGAATAGAAAAGAGTGCAATAGAAGGGAATTGAATTAGGAGTAAGATGGACTGGATGTGACTGGGCGTATGTTTAGAAACCGCACTGAAAAACACACACACACGCGCACACACACACACACACACACACACACACACCTTCAAGCTATCTTTCTATGAATGTCTTTTTAGAAAAAACATGTCACATCATGTCACTATTCTGCAAAAGCAGTGCAACCATGTTGTGTGATCTGATGTGGTATGTATGAGTGTATATGTGTGTGTGTGCGCGATTGATTCACATTCGCTGGCTGTCATTTATTAGCAGAACCAGACTGCGGCTTCAACATGCTGGAGGCAACGTGAGCTATTTAAAGAAATCAGAGCCACACCAAGTCTCTAAACGAAGAAGGGGGCGAATGAGGGCAAGACATGGAAGGGATGGGTGGGGTGAGGGAAGAGGGCGAGGGCGGGTGCACGGAGGGAGGGAAAAACAAAACAAAAAAAAGAGAAAAAAACAGGCGCAGAGGGAATGGAAATGACAAGGCAGGGGAGGAAGCAAGGAGAGGAAATTATGAGGAGTCGGGATCGGAGACGCTGCGAGAAGACAGGAAGAACAGGGGGGGGGGAGCGGGTGAGCTGCGGAGCGCCGAGGTACGGGGGTCACAGCGTATTGGAGGAGAGATAGAAATTTGGGAAGATGGGGGAGGCGAGGCAAGCTACCAGTGAGCAAACGTGATGTGAAGGAAATAAGGAAGTAAACAAGCCTGGCTTTGAAGTGAAGGCGGAGGAGATGGAGAGAGAAGAAAATGAAATACAGTACAGGGAAAAAAAAAGGAGCTACTTAAGGAGAATGTGTGTATAGGCAAGAAACAATGCAAATAAAATGACCATAGAACAAACAGTTATATTAAAAGACTAAATTTAATAGTCAGTCTTACTTTTACAGTGCGACTAAAGAGGGTGTTTAAAAGGATCTCTAACCTTTTCTTTTTGGCTCTTCACAGACAAATTGTGTTTCCCCTCGTTCGCTAAACAGCCAATTTGTGCTATTCACTGTCCAAGGTCCAGCATGCTAGTGGAATGGAAGCAAAAGCAACGTCCCTGAAACGACCCCACTTTTTTTTTTTTTGGCATGTTTGCCTTTATTTGACCGTGATTAGTGAAGAGGCCGAAAGGAAGCACGGTCAAAAGGATGAGTAGGATATTTTATGTGTCCCTATATGTATTTTAAGGTGTTCAGGCTTAGCAAAATATGGGAAGAGGGAAGTGACATATACAAATAGGTAATGTACCTGATTTATCACTGCCAACATTAGCATTTTAACATTGTCATTGCGTAAGCCAAGACTGATGGGGATGGGCTTAGTTTTGCTAGTATTTAGTCTTAAAGGGGACATATCATTCTTTTTGGCATTGTCTTATATTTTCATTCTGTTATGATGTTGGATATTGATTTTAAATATGGTCAAAATTCCAAAACCATGAAATATGACCTGAAAGAGAAAATCCAGGACTTTAACTATCTCTGAACACTTCATTTGCACTGTTATCTCTACTTCCTCCTCATGATGACATCACTTTGTTCACACATGCCACCCGTTTCATAGTCTTTGTTGCTAAGGTTGTTGTTAAGGTTATTCCACAGGTTGTTCATGTTGAAGAAAAAAGTCAAATCGTATCAACCACTGTTTGGTTAGTTCCTGCCTCTGCAAGTTTTGTGACCAATCAAAGCAGAGTAGACTCATTAGTAGGTGGGGCTCTTAAAGAGACAGGAGCTAACACAGCAGCTCAGACAGGCTGAACTGAAGGACTAAAGAGCCAGCATAAGATGAATAAGAAGCTGCTTGAACTGTAGATCATGGAAAATACATTACAGTAGAACCCCAGAATATAAATATAGACATGGAAATGTGCATGATATTTCTCCTTTAAACCAAACAATATTGGATAAATAACATTTTTGACCTAATGGTGATGATAGATAAAAAGGGATTACTGTGGCTTTTACTGTTCAGCCCATGTGGAACACAAATATCTACATTCATATTTCATGGTGAGACAGATAAAGCGCAGAGATCAACCTTGTAGTGGCGCTTAGAGAAAAGTCAGGGGATCACCAAAGTCATTAAGATTCATCCTCTGGGATTCACAGAGATATGTAAAACATTCCATGGGGGATCCATCCAGTTGTTGAGATACCGTTGAGACATCATCCAAAGCACAACATGAAATGCTGTGAATGTAGCTTTCTTTGGTTTCACAGCAACATTTTTTTTCCCGTTTGTTTGGCATTGTCAGAAAGCCTGCTTCAAAACTGCTGCAGCCTTTGTCAGCAACAAGCACGACTCCAAGCCAGAGAAGAAACATGCTTTTTTCCTTTCTCTCCATCTTTCTTTTTTTTTTTTTTTTTGTTTGAACTAAAGCTGCAATTAAGCCACATCTGCTTGTTTTTAAAGGGGGGGAATTCAAATGATGGTGTGCTCCGCTGCCCGCCAGATATAATGCGATTTAACTGGCTTCATTTTACCAGCAAGATGAGAAATTTCCCCCCAGTAGCTGCTAGCAGTATTCCATTGAAAGTTAGGAAATAGTATTGAGTCCAGTGAATTATCATGAAAGGAAGAGTTGGATTGAAGCAATATTCTTTTTCCCACATGTGTAATGGATCCACACATTTTCTTTGCAGTTTACTTTAGAGAACTGATGATTCATTTTTTTAATATTTATTTAAGTCTGTTTGTCAAAAAAAGCAAATTGAAAAAAAAAAGTGTAAAACAGTCTTTGAAGTACAGGGGAAGCACTAAACACACAATTAACAGCACATATTTTAACACTGATCTCAAGTCCACATACAGAGCTGTACATGTACAGTACACATGGATGTTTTATAAATCAAATCAAACCTACTGAGCTTACTTTTATAAAAAATCAACACACCATAAGTGTACTCTTTTCAATCTGTAGGTGCATGGTTAACACAATCTACAACTACAACGCCAACTAATTAAAGAACCAGTGTGTAGAGTTGAGTGCCATGGAGACGTGAAGTTGTAGATTACAACTACCTGAATACACATCCTCTCTTTCAAGGCGAGGGGCTGTGAAACTCATAAAAAAACAATGCCAAAGGTAGATTGGAAATGCATCTGTAGTAGTTTCGCTCTAAGTAATGTAGAGTGGATTTCTTCAGGTGAGGTTTTCACCATTGAAGTCTTAAAAGCTGTAAAGAATATGCCTAAATTAAGAAGGAGGTTCATTACCCTTGTTGTTACATGGGAGATGTTAAAGTAGCATGGGGTCTGGGGTTAGGGTTATTGTACATTAAAGCCCATGGGCAAGTTTGAGTGTCTAAGACTCTATAGTGCTACAATTTGCACCTCATCATCAAGGCTGTAATCATAGGACCTTTATTTAACTACTAAATGAATGCCTCTATTATTTTGAATATTACTCGTGATGTCTATATTCTTTCTTATACAGATGGCAGTAACACGCAGAAAAAAAATAGATATGATGATAATGATTTAATGAGCTTTATTACATTATATATAGTACAATGCAATTATGTCTGATTCAGTAGTAATCCAAGGTAATGAAGGAGAAATGGGGAAAGAATATGTGCACCTATAGTGAAAAAAAATACAGAATGAGAGAGTACAAATGAGCTGAAGCAGAGCGACTACCCTAGTGAAGAACGGAGGAAAAAAAATCAATATTCCAAAGGCGGGTCAAGAGATTAGTAAAGGGCCACTGACACAGTCTTGGGAGGAAACCTTTAAGTGATTAAGAAATGAGAGCAAAATTACAGAAGTAAAGGAAAAACATGGACAAATCAAGTGAGGGTGGTATATCCAGCTGGCTTTTTGATAACGTCCCAATTGTTGTTGTAAGGGCTTCTCTACTTTTGGCAAAAAAAGAGGAAATTTGGCTCTGAGACCATAGGGACCAAATTAATATATAGCTACTGTATATCATGTGAAAGTGCAAAGGATCAGATGATGTATAATGTACAGGGCCGCTTCTTGGTGCCTTAATATTCCAAGTATGTTTTGATCATGACCTCATGTGGTCCCAGTGTGCGTCGGTGTTAAGATATCCAATGTAAGGGCCTCTATTTCTCAGCTTGCTAATTGAAATGCTGCAATGTTATTCTCAGTCATTCCACTGCACTTGAAACCACCCAAAGCCTTGTTATAACATAATTAATACACGTTGGAGGCATCATTAAGAGTCTAATTTAATCCATCTGTCTGCTGGTGATTGCATAGAGGAGGGTTTGGAATAATGAATATATATTTTTTGTGTGTGTGATTTAGATACAAAACCACTTTGATAATATTGTACCCCACATTCAGCTGTTAGCGCATCCGAAGTCAAGGCGAGCGTACTTCAAAATATGATGACTGAAGTTCATTTGAAAACAAAAAAAA
>JANJYP010028091.1:0-15286 GCA_024605115.1 Rastrelliger brachysoma
AAAAAAAAACTAACTATGAAGGGAAAAGACTTCTGGATATCCCATTCTAGCTGGATGCTATATTTAGCTGGGGATCAGTCCAGTGCATATCACTAGTCTCTCCCCAGGGCCCACAGGTCTTGCATGCTGTCTGTAGAGCAGACATGGCCCGTAGCCATGCTCATTGTCCCATTGGCTCATGTATAAGGTAGTTTTTTTTGTTTTTTGTTTTTTTTTACTACACAGTGATTTTCATGTGCTGACACAAAGGAAATGAAACTGGGGAAAGAATGACTGCAGGCAAAGCAAATATGAAAAAGACTGATGGCAGTAACAATCTGGGAGGTGAATCAGTAAAAGTTGTTCTTTGCTGCATTTTTAATTAATTTGGGGATTTGAATATTATATACTTTATTTTAATATTGCTACTGTGTATATAAGTGTACTGTACAAGCTGACACTCTTGTGCATCATGATTCAAGATATATGTCAGAGGGGTCACTTCTCACATTCATGCTATTACAGCTGCACTTTAGGATTTACTCCATGTTGTCATTCCCTTAGATTACACTCCCTGCCCAGAGTCTGACCTTGCACATTCGTATTCATCATCAGGAATGGAGCAAGCAAAGAGGGGAAAAGTTTGGAAAAATAGAGATCGACTTGTGGCTTCTGGACTCTTTGGAGAAATGAGTGAAACCTAAGATGGTTCCAATTAAATGAGAAAAAGTGGCAGTAGGCAGCAAAGGAAATGAAAGAATAAAACGGCTGGTTTGATTTCCATCTTCTACCCCCCCAGTTCTCTCTCCTCTACTTCTGTCCTAATTCTAGATGCCTGTGTGCTTCTGCAAAGTCAGAGCAACATTCAAGATAGTGAATCCTGACCCTTAAATGGGCCATGAAGACTGAACAGGATGAAGAAAATCAAATAATTGCTTAAAAGACTAATTAGCCATAGATGAAAAGACTGAGAGGGAGCCTGTTTCAGGGGTGATGAAAGCTGCAAGGCATCAGTTATTGATTAGAGGAGGAAGAATTAAAGGAAAAGAATGAGGACTCTGTGGAAGGAGTGGAAAGTCAGAGAGAAGAGAAAATGAGGAGCAGGTTGAATAGACGAGTGGCTGCAGTTGGAGTTACGTGTATATATTTATGTATGTTTGGTCATCTGTTGGATGATTGCACGGCACAGTGGGCATAAAAACTGGGGACAGACTGGCATATGCATAATTCTCCTGAAAATCAATTTTACAATTCATTTTCTAAACAGGTTAAACAAGTACAAGATGACTTTCGGTTCCTTAAAGGAATAGTTTGACATTCTGGCAGGCTGTTCCATTAATTTACAATTTCTGTGCTAAATTAAGCTAACCAGATTCATATTTATCACACACAAAAGAGAAGAGGGATTGATCTTCTCATCTGAAGACTTATATGAAATGACATTAGTTTCAGTGCAAAAGGAAAAAATGTGCTTGAACTAATCAAAACAGAGCTGAGAGTACAACCTGTCATTATACATATACTCAAAGATTTTGATGGAGTTAAAACTGCACTGCTGCCACTTATTCTCAACTACTTACACCCCTGTTAAGCTGATAAACAAAGAGGTGGAAAGACAAAGAAAAAGAAAATGAGTGAGAGAGAACGGAGGGAGATACAGAGATTGTGATGGTTCCCATATGTGCAAACAGGCACCTGATATTCGTCCCGGTGGGTGAATCAACATTCTCCACAAGTGACACAGATGTGCTCACTGTCTGTTGAAGTTCAGATGTGAAATAGCTGATGGAAATGGATAGAAGGAGATGGAGTTTTCCTCATTTATATATATTTGGAGAGGATATTTAATAAGCCCATAAAACCATAATTGGCCAGACTGCTGACTGGCACGCTCCTGTGTCAACAGCTGTCTGTCTGCAAAGTATCTAACCCGACTGTAAATAAATCCTGACTGTTGTCATTTGAGTTTGATTAACATTATCACAGCCATCGATTCTTTTATCCTTTTCTCTTTATTCATTTTAAACACACAAGCATATATTTAGTAATTATTAAACATAATATATTACTTTTATTATTTACCAGTCTGGAAATTATTTTCCTACATCTTGATTTATAAACCTGTGTTGGTAATATTGTTTTCCCAGATGTGATGTCATTTCCTCTACTTCCTTTATTGTGTATATATGAGTCTGCCATTCAGGCAGGTGTAAGTGATTCTCTACACCTCCTGTGTGTGTTTTGTCAAGTCTTGAACCATTTCTCTCCCTCTGTCTGTCGTTGTGTGTGAATTCCTTCAGCTTGGAGTCTTTGTTCTGCTGCTAAGGAAAACATTTGTCTTATTTTCCCCCATTTTTTTCTCACTCTCTCCTAAGCCCTTTTTTTCTCTCCTCGTTTTCAAGTGTGTCATGATCAATTTGTAGCATGTCTGTAAGGTTCAGCCATGTGGAGGGATACTAGGTGAATGGGATTTGAGTTAAAATTTATGACTGCAGAGTAGAGATACTGTTTGGCAACATTTATATACACACACAGGTCCAGATGTTGTGTCCTCTGGCTGCCCTGGAGTGTTAGTAGTAGTGTAAGTCTCTTGACGGCTGCGTCACGCTTCCTTAAGCTGAAACACTGTTTATTGGGAAGAGGTGAGCAGAGACCCGGCACAAACCCCTTTATCTTCACTTACATTGCTGCTGCCGCCGAGCCCTGACGACATCTTCATTAAATCTCAAAGTAGCACGTGCCTTCAGATCTGGGTGGAGAATGACATCATGGCAGTGTGACCTATGGAGCATGTATAACTGTCTGCTGTGAGAGACGTCAGACCGGTTTATTTGCCTTCAGCCCTGGAGCTGGCTGACTTCGGCAGTCTAGCAAAGGCCTACGGGATGCTGTAATGGCAAAACTAAGCCTGTCTGCTCAAAAGTCAGTTCACAGAAAGGTGATATATTAAGTGTTTTTATTGATCCCTGGATAGAAAGTGTTATTGTCTGCCCCCAATCTATCAACATTACTAATTGCCTTTTATGAAGCCCCTCATTAGGGGGTAAATATGATGATGCATCAGGAAACTCAGGCATCACACTGACACTCATCGGGTGCTCAGCAATTGGTCAGCATGATTCAATAAGTCAAAACTAATAATAATAATGCTTAAGTTGTGATGTTCGCTCTTGCATGCCATATGAACTCAATTTGAATCTCCCTCTGTTTGCCAGAAATATGAATCAGACACCACATGTAGCTTTTAAAAGGAGTTTGAGTGTTAAACAGACCTTGAGCAGATTAAAATAGTCCCAGCTCAACTTGTTCCTAGTTTGGTCAGAGTGCCAGCTCCACATTGTCTTGCCCCTGGAAGGAAATCAGGGAGTGCTGTTGGTGATGAACAGCTCAGTGGCAATGAATTCCCTCCTTGTCTGTTTATACTGCGCTGGCTTTAGCCTTTCTCCTTCCCCCTCTCTTTTCTGATCTATCGCTTTTTTGGGGGTCTTAGTTTACTCTGGACCTCTCCCGCACATCTGGGATATTTTTCAACTGACTCATTGCATGGACTTATTGAGTCAAATATGAGTTCAGTTACCTGCATGAGGCATAGTGGCTGACTGCAGGCTGAAAAATGAGCTTGAGTCATGACTTAAGTGTTTATTCAATCCAGGACTTATTATCAACTCTGTCAGTGCTTTGGTAGCGTTACTTCAGAAATGTGTTTGAGAGCCAGATCAGTAGAGTGTTTTCTAATCCCTCAGAGCAGATACAGCTATTTTGAAGCAAACCGGGAGCCAGAAACATCTGTGTAACATACAGATGGTGTCGGATAAAACACTGGTATGGACAAAAATGTATCATCCCTGAGAGAGGTACAGAAGTACACATCTAAGAATTTACTTTTTTTTTTTTTTTTTTTTTAAATGTGATCTGATGTCTCTGTATACTTTCAATATATGCAGCGTTGTCAAGTCTCTGTATAGCCGAAAACAATAAATTAGTTTTGAACCACCTGTGTAGTCTATATGCACGCATACAACTGACTGCTTATGATTTTGGTTTATTCTGCTTCACTGACGGTGATGGTTCCAGCACAGGAGTTTTGGCCTAAGAGGTGCTTTTAGTGGAAAAGTGTAACAGACTAACATTTTGGCAAATAAGATTGTTTTACATCCAGCCCACAGTTATTTATTACAGAGACATACAGAATGTTTAGTCTTACTCAGAACATGGGAAACCACTTGTCTAGCTTTGTCAGAATGTTTTTTCCCATTATATCTTGGAATTTTCAGAGCTTGTTACCAAAACTAGTCCAAAGATCAACATGGTATGGTTTAATTTCAGCAGTACATGAACTGAGCCAACTCAATAAAGACATGAGTTTTGTGATGCTGCATGCACACCATACCCAAAGGGAACAAGGGGACTTTTCATTGAAGTCAATAAAATAAAGACTAGAAATCACCACCCTTATTCTCCATGTACTCCTGTCCCTACAGTCCCTGCTGCTACAGCCTAGCCAAGTTAACAATATACGTATGTGTGTCACTTATTGTCTACATGTAACAGAGAAGAAACAACTCTGCAGAGCCCTTGGGAAGAGTAAGGAGCAATGAAACGTTTGATTTGAGCCAGTTTAAAGAAATGAAAATCCTTTTTTCAGCAATGAGAATTGGAGTTGATAAGGTACATGTGCAGGACTCTTGACCTAACAAACTATGCTTACTCCTGTTTATCAAACTATTCAGTTTGTAAATAAACACTGGATTCAAGCATAGTCCTACTGTACATAGTGGAGAGTGCAGGGGTATGTGACTCTGTAACCTACCCTGCGTTCAGGAGTGCAACATGGCAGCTCAAGTTCTCCCCATTTGTTTTTACAATTTGTCATGTGCCCATTAAATGGTGATAAAAGAATGAGGCGGTACAGTCTTTTGAGAGCTTGTAGGTGTAATGATGAACCACTGTCTTTTTGCTATACACACACACACACACACACACACACACACACCATNTATATATATAGTATCCACACTAGGTTAGTTTGTGCATAATAATGACAGTAGTAATTTGCGGAGACATTTCGAGCTGATGGGCAAATGGCTCCTGTTCCATGGAAACTTTGTTGCTGACCCCAGTGCCTTATGTGAAAGCTCAGTGTAACTCTAGTATTTAGTACACAGATACCAAGGGGCTCCCTGAATGACTGCAGCTTTGAGACATTACAAGCAGGCAGGATCTGACGGATAAGCTCTGTATAACAAACTTTTAGCTCTGGTTACTTAAGAACCTCTTTTTAAAGGATTTGACAGTCTATGAGCCTGTCTTGTGCATCTTCTCTCTTCTTTTGTCCTCACAATAATAAATACAGTACATCTATGGATTCAGTAGAAGCCTACTGTTGAGTACAATTTATACAGAATATCCCCCCTTCACCCTGCGTTTCTCCTTTATACCACATTGTCTTTACAAAACAGCACATTCTATCATTTCAACACTCAGTTGTTTTTAGTCATTACCTCTGACAACATGTGCCATTTGTATTTGAAGACCACCTATCAAACCAAGTTTGGCAATGTTGTTTTGACACGTAGTCCCCATAGAAACAGCATAACAAAGTCTCAGTAACTTGAAAACACACACACAGATGCAGTGTCATAGTTTCGTAATCTAAGCTGCACTTGGGGAAGAAGTCACCTTGTCTCCTACATCAACAAAAACAAGCGCTCCTTTCATGGGACAAATTCTGTTCTGTCCAACAACAGGGATCTGTCAGAGGCATCTGGGAATAGTCCTGTTTGTCTCCTTTCCTTTTGCTGTCTTTTTTCTCCTCCCTGCAAATCATTCACTCATCAGCCCCTCGTTATTTTGAACTAGACTCATAGGTTATGTTTGTTTTTTGTAGAGCCACTGACTTAAAGAAGTCAGGACGAAGTAGTCATGTAGGATATATTTTATTTTTTATAATTGTGATCTTGTCAAGTGTATATTTTTTGCACTTTTTGTCTTACAGAGTGCCAAGAGCCTTCAGCACAACAAGGATTCACGCATCCTATGGACCAAAGATGATCTTTTACTGACCACCGGCTTTGATATGGTGAGAAAATTTCAACCACTGGTGTGGTGCAGGGCCCACAAGTCCTGAGTTTCTGATGTGTAGTATGTAATCCAACACTGCTGTTAGTTTTTTGTTTTTCTGCTTTTTCAGTACTTATTGTCTCATGCTGTTATGTGTACAGATGCGTAACCGTGAGGTGAGGTTGTGGGACAGTAGAAAGTTGAGCTCTTCGGTCAGCTCCGTGTCGCTTGGCACTTCCAGCGGGTGAGTACTGCATCAGTGTGCAAGCACTGACCCCCCCCTCTCCAGGGTCATAACCTTGACCCTGACAGTGTTTCACTTTAATGGCCATCAGTGAGTGAGAGAGGTCATGTGTTGCAGTACAAAGTGTGTCTGCGTGTGTGATTTGGCATACTTGGCATACAGTGTGTGTGTGTGGTATGTGCATATTAGTGTGTCATTTGCTTATATGGAATGATGTATGAAGGCCCAAGCACATTGTGAACCTTATTTGCGGCTGGAAGGCTGGATGGGCATGCGGACCTCCCAGTGATGTGACATGGTCCCTCCACATTCCTGCCATATCCTGGGTCAGAGCCACACAGAGACTCCATGTTTCTGAGACTCTATGTATGTACTTTTTATCCCTCTGTTCATAACCACCGTGAATGGTCAGGCAACAGCAGTAGACACACTGACACTTCTCCTCTTACCGCCTGTCATTCGTGCTCCAATTGCTAAGTTTATTTTTCCAAACACGGCAGCCGAGGAGTGAAGGAGAGTGGGAGCGTGGCCATGCTCCCAAGAGGAGAGGAGAGGATAGGGAAGGAATGGAAGGATGTAGGAAGAAAGAGATCAGCAGGGAGTGGGAGTAAGGGTTCCTTTGTCAGATCTTTCAGATGTGCTGACTTTATATAGACAAGAAGCACAGCAACAAAAATTATGTCTTTTAATAAAAAGCATGACCCTCATTAGTGGATCACTGGTACCAAAATGATCCAATACTCCAAATTTCTTCTGTATTTTTATGGAACCAGTCAATTTTAGGTTTTTAATGTCTTTTTAAGATTTATTTAGTATTTTGGCTGTGACTGCACTAAAAGAAATTGCACTTGATCTAAAAATTATTCTTAGTGCAATATTTCAAAATGCATAGGGTATTGAATAACTTTTTTCCATCGCTGTATATATGGTTGTTGCAGGAACTTGGGAACTCTTAAGTTTATATTTGTCATTATGACAATTTTTACAGAGGAATCTTACTCTAAGGAATGTCATTGTTTTTTCCCTGAAGTGTGTGTGTGTGTGTGTGTGTGTGTGTGTGTGTGTGTGTGTGTGTGTGTGTGTGTGTGTGTGTGTGTGTGTGTGTGTGTGTGTGTGTGTGTGTGAGAGAGAGCAAGAGAGAGACATTAAGAAGTTGCCACAGCGGGGTCCTAAATAACAACCTCCACTCTCCCTCCTCCCTCTGCCCTTGCACTCTCCATTCATCTCTATTGCCTGCACTTCCTCCTTCATTTGAGTGAGACAGATAGTTGCCTGTTGGAGTGCATCTTTAGTATCACATTGTTTGATTCCAGTATACTCCTCATGGAAGTGAGGATATCTGATGCCACAGATGCCACTTTTTTGCTTCTGTTACCAAAGCAAAAATGTTTTTTGCATCATTAATGCAGCAGGACCACAGAGCACTTTATATAGCACTATATATAACGCATCAGGAACTGGGTGTCTACTAAAACCCACAGAAAATAGTGTTAATTAGTTAATTTTATTGGAACGTTTGTCTCCTTGGTGTCTCTGCTTGTAGACATAGGAATGTTGAAGTTTACTTTAGCTCGAGTCTAGCTGCTGTTTTGTGGGTGTGATAATGACGCAACCTGGAGAGAACATACCAACAGTGTGAGGATTTCTACAGAATTGTCCACCTCATCTGGTGACAAGCTGTTATGCATTTCCATGCCTTCCTACCCACCCGTTGTCTGGTTGTTGATGAGTCTGTCTGCACTTTCTTAAATCACATCATCTGGGATTTATTAAACACATTTCATTAGCTTTGAATTTGAGAACAGCATTACAGTCTCCTATATTTTGATTCTAGTTCATGTGAAATACTGCGATTTTCCAGTGGACATAATTGCAAGGGTGTGTGCGCCCTCATCTTTAATACGTCCTGTTTTAAATCACTTCAATCATGCTATCATATGTGTGTTGGTGTGTCAGAGAGTTACCACTCCCAAGGCCACATCCCCTCCAGATGCCTGCAGAACAGCTATGATATAAAACAGGTAGGCAATCAAATGACAGATGAGACCTTGCCCTTCACTGACATCCATTCCACTGTCTCAGTTTTTCTCAGCTGCAATATTGCCTTCATCCTTTTCCCTTCCCAACTCTTCTTCTTTTGGCGAGCGCTTTCTGTTGGGTCTTAAAGATACCCATCAGCATCTCATAAAATACTATCAGTTCAGCATATTCAAGGTTCAAGTTTCAATCAAGCTTTTGAAGCATACTAAATAAAGGTAGTTTTCATACGTTGAGTTCTACGCTTGCCCACCGCTGGGCTCGAACTCGCCTACCTCACGCAAACATCCTGGACGGGAGTCGAACGCCCTAGCCAGTCAGCTAAAAGCCTAGGCTCTCAGCCAACCGACTGAGGGTGCTCTTGAAGTATCGGGAAGGAAGCTTCAACGTTCTACCACGCAGCTACCAGCTGGCATCTGTTACACCTCTTAATCCTTAACCTTCATTCTCCTCCTCCTCCTCCTCCTCGCTTCTTTAACAACTCTTTTATCTTGAATTTTGACCAAAGCTACTGGTCAAAATCCAGTTGCTGTTACAGGCTGAGGCTCTATTCTTGTTTGTTAATCTCCACATTGAGAAGCATCCAAACCAGTGCCAAGCACAAGCAGAAGTTTTAAGAGTTAAATTGGGAGGGAAATGTAATCACTACTTCCTATTCAGTCAGATTTATCTATGCACTGGTCAAACACTATGAAGCTAAATGGCGTTGAGACATAGTCTGCAATCAGCAAATGCTTATAACAGACTGGCTAGCCTCTTTCTAAGCAAAAGCAAGGTCAAAATGTCTGTTGTTGTTGGCTGTTTACCCAGTTTTACTGTATATTTTTATCAGTGTTTTTTGTAATGTCACTGGGGAATACAGGCTCGTGTCTGGGCATCTTTCCACTCATGCTAGCTGCTCTTTATTTGGTTTCTCACTCTACTTGCAGTTTCTTGGGCGCAGGCATCATACTTTGCCATCATTCAGCTTGTTCTCTTCAGCCTCAGCCTGTCCTCAAGTTCCCTTTGGCCTCCTGGGTATTAATTCTTTGTTTCTGGTTTGTTATCGTGGTAGGTTGTCTGTGGATAATTTTGTTTTAGTTCAGGATTTCCTCGGTGCATGTCTCTTGTGTATGACGAAGCAGCTATGAAAGAGACAAAATGTAATGATCAAAAGGAGACCTTGTTGCCATTTTTCTCAAGATTGAACTGTGCCGTTGTACACGAGCAGCTGACGAAGCTCTAAGTCAAACATCCACAGTGGAGCATTTCCTCCCTGTCATTTTAGGCCTGAGGTGCATATAAAGATGGATTTGTTCTTTTTTTTTCCCTGCCTGTTTTTAATTAAAAGGACCGTGGTAAACAGGGTGTGTAATTGGAGCAGCGAGCTGGCTTGTATCAGGTTAGCTGTGCTCGTCCACAACATTCAGTAGGACTGTTTTCTTTGGAGTGTCACAACATAAAGAGGCCCGGAGCATGAGCCAGTAAAGTGGGGTTGTGGGTGGAATATAATTTGGATGGAGAATAATGGAGGGGAAATGTTTACTTTTTGGTTGGGGTTGAAATGGAGACTGAAGACTCGAGGCATGGAGGGTGATGAGTCTGAGAGGGGTTTTTTTAACTGTGAAGTAGCTATTACTGCACGCCTGTTTTTCCATGCAAGCTGCAGATCTGGACATTGGAGAACAGTGTGGACCTTTTTGTACGACTCCCTCCCTCATACTCTTCCCTCTATAAAGCTGAATTATAATAATGAGTTTAATTGGGCCTCTAAGCCAGCTGCAATCAGTGAACTTTACAACTGGGCACGATTGCAACCAGCTTGCCGTGTAAATACTTGAGACGTCACAATAATTATCCATACTTGCCCACTTTAGCAGCTACACACATATTAAACACGCTCACACAGAGTTAATACAGCGAAGTCTTGATAATGCACGCCTGTATAAAAGCTTGTAATCATGTCATAAAGCTGACAGTGAACTCTTTAAGGGTCACTTGGTTGCGATTCAGTGTGACGAAACTATAACCTGAGAGAAAGTTCTGGCTTTAAGTCTGAGTCTAACTGTGCCCAGTCACCACCAATGTTTTGCTATATTCCTCAAGTACTTGAACAAATACAAGTAGACAACACACATAGATCTTCCTTTCATCCTGGCAAACCTCAGCTGCTCTGTCTTTCTTCTGACTTGAGGCAGATTGTCGTGACCTGGTGTCTGACTGCACACAACCTACCAATTGGAGAGGACATAAGCCACGAGAGTTGACCCAACTGTTTTTACAACCCCAGTCCCAGGTTATACAAAGAAATTGCCCTCCGAGGCAGGCTCTGCTAACAGACTATACTATACTGTACAGACTGCCGAGGAGGAGAGCTTTTGTGGTGGACAGAAGGGAGTGCCACAGGTGTGATGCATATACTCACACCCCCTATTGACTCTCCACAATCTATTTCTGTGTGTTTTTCTTCAAGGGTCGCGCCTTAAAACAGGGCCCAGTCATTGGGTGTAATTGAGGCAAACTCCCTTTAATCAGATGGATTGAGAAAAGCCCCAAGAATGGAACTAGCCTTTACAGAACAGTCCCCCCTTTCTCCGGCTCTGGCCCAGGCGTGCTAAAATCAGTCCCAGATGAAGGTTTTCCTGTGGGGATTAGGTGCAGCTGCAGCACTGTTAACCAAACCAGACCCAAAAAAATTGCCACAGAATTTTTGAATGATAGTTTGACCTTACTCATTTCTGAGAGTTCACTCTCTTAAGAGCAAGTGAAGCTTCGTTGTTTGGATCCAGCTCAGAAACTAATGTCTAAAGTGGAGAAACTACAATCCTCAGGTGATCCGCAAGGTCAAGTCGACAGTTCGGCTGCTGTACCCCCCTCCAGGAGGGAGGGAGGGAGGATGGCTCTGGGGGGTGGGGTAGGGTAAAGATGTGACCGCACACGCTCTCTCAAAGAACCTGAACTATGAGTTCTGACAGTTGAAACATGGTGTCTGGAATCTGTTAGTGATTTGAGGTTTCAGTTTGTGATTCAGTGGAGGGGGAGTTTGACCAGGAAAAGAGGATGAAATGAGAGGAGGAGGGAGCTCTGAAATCCCCTCAATTTTTATTTTTTAGAGATATCGTCTCAGTTTTAACTTTTATGGACTTTTCAAGGAAGCTCGTGGCAGTCCCGACCTCTTTTTATTCCATAACACCTAATTGTATAAGCCTTCTATTCTTCTTTCATGCCCTGTGATTAACTAGAAAAACAGTTGTCCTACTATCCCTGGGCCCTATTAACCTATCAAAATTACAGCTGCTTTCCTGTCCACCCATTACAAGTTTTTACCTTTATATCCCTCACTCCTCTCATTTTTTTCAATCTGCACAAATAAGATGGAAACAGGGTGCTGAGTTTTTGAAGGTGCTGGTGTCTGTAATTCTAATTAAGTGTTTTGGGGTTGTTTTTTTTTTTTTTAGAGCAAAGCCTAATGGAGCCTTTCAGAACTTTTCAAAACACATGGAAGTATGTGGAGTGTTTGGCAGGGTACATTTAATATAATTCACAGAGGGTTTTGATTTCATCCCACAGGTATGTGCTCAGCACTCCAGGGATCAGAAGGACCCTTTTGTGTGAACTCGCCACAGAAGGAAAAATAGAAAAAGTCTCTCCCTCCCACCTACAGTTACCTCCTTCCTTCCGACCTCCCCCCTTCTTTTCTTCCATTCGCCTTAACCTATTTTCTTTTATGGTTTGGATTATAATTTCATGCAGAGTAAACTGGAGATGATTTGTTAGAGGAAGGTGCTCTGCATTACGTGGCAGTTGAGAACGTCTTAATGCTGTTAAGGTAATTGCACAAATGACTCAAACCTGGAAGGCTTTCTTTCTGCAACCTCAATCTAATCTGTCTCAGTTTTGGAGTTTGAGACAGTGTCAGACTTCACTTTCCATCCTTAGCAAAAAATAGCGGTGAAGTTGCACTTGCAGCTGCAGATATTGCTTTTCTCCAACATCTGGAAAAATGTCTTTTTCCTTTTATTAAAAATGCGGCAGCAATAACATTTGGGAACTTTGCCCTACCAAAAGCCTTCACACTACTTTGGACCATCCCAGGTCCATTTCAGCACTTTTCTGTGCTCTGCGGGGTGGATCTCCAGTAGCTGAGCATCTGCTGGAGACGTGAGGAAGGCTTAGTTGGCAGAAGATGCAGGGCAAAAGTGGAAACAGCACAGGGCATTATTCACAACACATGGATGTGTAGAAGATGAATAAACACACTGTTATTAAGCATCAGTGCAAAGGAAAAGTATGAGAGTTGTAGCCACAGTGGCAGGTTCAAGGAGATCTTCCAAACTAGGTGCAGCTTGTGTGAAAATCTGCAAGGTTTCCTTACTGTTCAGTTTGTTATAATTATAGTTTTTCCCGTACTGCTTTAGGAAACAGTCCTGTATATTCATTCATCTTTTTGCTTTCATTTTCTTTAACTCTATATTTTTATCCAATTTGTCCATGTCTTTCTCTTTCTTTTTTATGTAACCCCCCCCCCCTTCCACTGTTGTAACCCCCCCCCCCTCCAAAGTCTCTTTCAACACATGCATTTGTTTTATAAGAGCCATGATTGTCCCTTTCACGAGAATCAGAAACCGTGGCACACCAGAGCTCCCGTTTTTAAATCATGCCTTGCTTCTGGACGCCAGTCACCTCCTGGATGTCTGCCATCTCTCTCTGCTGTGGTAGAAATACGATTTTAGTGATGGAGAGAAGTGTGTTTCCCATTAGTAGATGGTTTCCTCTGCCCTGCACCCCGCCCACCACCGTCCTGCATTTTGGCCTCCGCTGCTGCCTCTGGGAGTGCTGTAGATTGGCAGCATGTCACTACACACCTCATAGCCTTACAAAGAGTAATGAAAGTACAAAGGGAATGGGAAAGACTTGAATATTGATATAATCAGACAAGCAGGAGTTGCTCTTGCCCACATTATTTATGGACCGACGAACATGAGAGAGACAGATAGATGGACTCTCTTAAATTACACAGTCCAAGATGAAACCGAAAAAAAAATTGTGGTATATCCAACTTCCACATTTGATCAAATGTGCTTGACGCCTACAGTGCAGTATTCAACACATTCATTGGTGGCCCGTCAAAACATTTTACTTGGAGTTCCCCGGTAGGCAAATGGTGACTTCACATGCCACATAACCTCAATGTCGGTGGTTGTATTACAAACAGGGACCTTTATTGCATGTCATACTGAACCCTGTTTCTACATATTTCCTGTATGCCTTCTCACTGCTCACTATATAATAAAGGCAAAAAAACAAAACAAAATAAGTCAGGTGAGTCCATACACATTCACTTAGATCTGAGCAAGCAAGTTTTCTTCTGTATATATGTCCTGCAGTGACCAAGCTAAAATACCCACTCCATCATATTTGATGGATGAGGTGTATCATTTTCTTATTTTTCTACACACATTAAACTTTTCATCTCTCTGATACATGTTGATCTTTCTCATTAAAAAATACGTTGCTTCCCAATGCTGAAGGTTTCAGGCTATGCTTGTTTTGCAAACTATAACATCCCCATTTCTGTCCTTAAGCGTTATCTGCATCTTATGCTCTGATGTAACACTGATGTAGTCCCTTGCTTGTGGTAGTCTTTGAAACATCTACACCTTTTTTTCAGTAATTCTTACACCATGGCTTCATTGGTCTTCATAAGGACAAACAATAGACTCCAAATGCAAATGTGTCACCTAAAAGAAACTGTAAAGCTTTTGTTGGCGCTTGAATGATACAGCAAAACACACCTGCTAACTTAAATGAGACAATTGCTCCATTATGTGTAGTAATTCAGTTTATCTGTGAGTTGGAGCTTGAACAACAGAGTCATTGTTTTATGTTGAATCCACTGTTTTAGGAACCAAAAAAGTATCCTTGTCCTTATACTTACTTATTATTTTGAGTGCCAGTAGTGATGCCATAGAGACTTTTCCCGTTTTGTGAATGGCCTGTATAATATCAGTGCCGCACTCATCCACATCTGGCACAATAGCAAATCCAGCTCAACTGTCCCTCTTTTTTGAGTGAGTTTGACTGAGCAGACTTTTCCTATCACTTAATAGGGAGAGTAGGCTGGGTGGATTGTCTGCTCATTTTATTCTCTTTTATGATCTTGTTTCCGTGATAGAAAGCAGCAATCCCAGGCCAGTCACTGGCAGACCTGCTGTCTGAAAAAGGAAACACCAGAAAACAGAAGGTAACTCTTTATTCAAGAGGAGACCTGATTGGTCGGTAGCAGGTGGGCGACATGTGCTCCTGGCTGATGTCATTTCCCATGTGGGGCCTATTTGTCTGACTACACTGTGGAAACACACCAGTGTCAGTGAGGCAGGAGTAATATGCCACGCTCCGTTTAATTGCAAAAGTGCTGAAGCATGCCGCTGCTCACTGTCTGTGTGTGTGTGTGTGTGTGTGTGTGTGTGTGTGTGTTTTACCACATATCTGGTCATTTGACTGGATGTTCTAATGCCTCACTGTGTCTTTATTGTGTTAAAGATCCAGATTTATACCCTCAGTTACTGTTATAAGCATACACGTATTAACTGGCAGGTGTACAACAGAGAAAAGTAGAAGGGAAAAGATTGAACAGCATCACTGCCTGTCGTATTTCTCCCGTCTCTATGGAAATGTTTTGACAACAAAAGCTACTCTGCACCTGCATGGCCTCCCTGTTTTTCTGCTCAGGGCTGAATTGTGTGTGTGTGTGTGTGTGTGTGTCTGTGTGCCTGTGTGTCTGTGCAAGTGCACTTGGCCTAAGCAGATTAAAAAATTTCATCAAGATGTAATTGGTGGGAGAGTTGGTGGTGGTTAGGAAATAATTTCACCATTGTGCAAAGCAAGTTAGAATGGGAGAACAGAAGAAAAGGTAGAGGACCCTCAGGGGGAACACTGGTTGGTCTTTAGTCTGTGTGCTTTTGAAGAAACCCCTGTGGACTTCCC
>JANJYP010028111.1:0-17003 GCA_024605115.1 Rastrelliger brachysoma
AGCCTTTTATATTTGTTGTATAATGTATTCTACTTAAATACAAGTCAAGAAATTAGGACTAGCAAGTTGGCTGATCCAGAGTCAAGGCTAGTAGTTTCCCTCCGCCTCCAGTTTGTATGCTAAGCTAAGCCAACAACTTCCCAACCCCAGCTCTGTACTTAACACAGACACGAGCCCGACATCGATCTTCTCACCTCACTCTGATAATGCGGTATTCCTTTTAAACCTCTCACCTACGACACTCTTCAGAAACACATTTTTTAACTCTTACGCCTGCCAGCGCCCCTTCAATTGTTACCATGACAACGTAATCTGCAGTAAACATGTACAGGGCACAGTATAGAGGTAACATTAGCTTGAATGATGACTGGCCAGTGGAAAAGACCAGGTAGGTGTGTGTGTGCATGTGTGTGTTGGGGACCTGAAAGAGCTGTACAGTAGTGCTGGGAGATTGCAGGGTAGCTAAGTGTGAAATTAAGGAAGGTGTGTGTGTACTGAGGCGTTGGACATGTAATAGGACCATGGCTCACAGGCCTCTCATCTCTCTCTCTCTCACACACACACACACACATACACACACAGGCACGCATGCACACAAGCAGGTATAATGGTGCCACTTTCTCCTCTCACTCAATACTCAAAGCCAATACCGATGTCAGCTCTGTCTGCAGCTAATGATGTCTCTCTTAACCTCTCTTTCTCTCTTTCTTTCTGTAAAGGCAGAGAATTGTTGCAGCCAGAGATTGAGAGAGAGAGAAAAAAACTCCCATCTGTGACCTGAATCATATTCAAGGGACAATAGATGATGATGATATCGCAATGAGATGAGATAAAGAGGGAGGAGGTGTGAGAGAAAGATTGATATATAGAATAGCACAAGGAGATGGAGATTTATAGGAAAGAGAAAATATGTAATAGAAATGAAGAAAAAGGGAAGCGAAAGCCCAGACACAGTAAAGACTACCGCATTACAGTTTAAAATGTGTATTGATAACATTAAAGGACGGGCTCACAAATTTTTAAGTGTGGTTTAAAACAATATTCTTGTTCTCAAATGAACACTGAAACCTGTTTTGCTTGCTGTAATCATTCCTACTGTTCATACTGACCATTAGAGGATCCCTTCATAACGACCTTACAATTTTAATTGATGGTGGATTAAATCCACAGTCCTCCTCCTGTATGAACATGGATTGAAAAGTTAACATAATTTTTCCTATATGGCTGTACTTACTAGAACATCATTTTACCTCATTGTTACCAGCTCGTATGCATCTTTTTATTAACACCTCACAGTAAAATATACCCCTGGAATTCTGTTATGCAGGCTCCAATGGTCAGAATATTTTACAGGTGTGGAGGGAAGTGGACGTGCATTGCTGGAGCAGGTGGTAGTGGTCAGAAGTCCAGTGGGAGCAAAATTACATAAGAAAACAGTCCTGTGCAGCGCGCTAGCCCAAACCAAAGTTGGCAGTGTCCAGTCTTTACAGTGTTTTTTTAAGATGCAGGTCCAGACATAAAATCTCAACACTGATTATTAGATTTGGTAAAGCAGTAAAGGAACTAACAATATAAAATTGTCCTGAGTGTGGCTCTAAAAGGAAAGGTCATTGAGCCATTCAGCTACAAAAAGGGTCAGTGCTCTGTGGAGCAGGACTGCCATCAGTGCATTATATCTGAAACTGCCTAATAGGCTTTGATGTTTTTAATGTCTAACTGGAAATCATTGCAGCATGTTTAACTGGAAGTCATTGCAGAGAAAATGTCAGGATGTCACTTGTATCGTAAGGGTTCATCCTCTGCAGGCCATCAACATTTACAGGAAATATCAGTCAATCTCGACAGCAGATTTTTAAAAAGTGTTGGTTCCTTGGCAGTGATTGGAAAAAAGAAGTATGAGACAGTTTGTTTTGCTGCTTTGTGCCCACAGGAGCATTGGACCGCTGCGTGATGGGTATAACAGCGGTAGAGATCCTCAACGCCTGCGACGAGCTGGCCCCGGCCACCGTGGACGCTCTCAGCCACTCTGCTGTCAATCTGAAGCAGGCCATGACCCGCCGCAGCCTGGCAGCGCTCAAGAACATGGCCCAGCACAAACTGCAGACGCTGGCCACCAACCTGCTGGCTGCAGACAACGCCGACAAGGTACGCATAAACTGGCAGGCACTGTTTAGCAAATGACTGTAGCTATCATCCATGTTCAGAAGCGCTGAGGCAGTTAGTCCGTTAATCTTAACAGAGTCAACAGAAATTTACCACGTACAAATTTGCTAATTTAATTGCTTGTCATCTAGCAGAGATACCACAAATCAAAACTGAAAATGAAGATGTCATCTCCATTTCTGGAAAAATGATTTCCAGTGATGAGTGTGATAGACTCACATCTGATTACTGTGAAGTTCAGATGTCTCCTCTGCTTCCTTATACCGTATTCATGTTTTCTGTCTTTGTTTGGCTCTTTGTCTCATTCATTAAACAACAAACAATAATACCTTTTTATAAACACACACACACACACACACACACACACACACACACACACACACACTGGTCAGCTTGGTCAGATAGCTGGCTGAAGTCACAGGCCAATTAAAACTCTGCTGGAGATGAACCAAAGGTCAACAAGACAGTCATTTTGTTTGTGTGTGTGTGTGTGTGTGTGTGTGTGTGTTGACAGAAGACCTCTGGTGTCTCCCAGGGAAGGATGAACTATCTTAAATGTCAAAAAGTAAGAAAAAAATAGAAGCACAGTGCTTCTTTTCTCTGAGCTGGACTTTTCAGGGAGCAGCTTCAGTTGCCTAAAGGAGCAATGCACCCAAATTTAAAGAGTGGACTTGTTTTTAATTTCCTTTGTTTCATACTGCTTTATACCAAGCATCTTTTCAAGTCTGTTTTTGAACAAATAAAGGTTTTATTATCATTGTATTGTAGTTTAAATGTTAATTTCAGTTCCTTTTTAGTGCAGCTGACTAATGTGAGTTGATTCTGTACACATTTAATTTGATTTTAAGCAAAGTGTCCTGAAGTTACAATAATCAGTGTTTTTTTTTTTTTACATGAACATTTATTTTAATGTCTAATGTTCATCAAACTGGTATCAATTTTTTTGGAATTTCCTTTTACTTGGTGAAAAGAGCTTCTTTTGTTTGTTTTTCTGCAGTGATGGAGCCCTGGCATTAGTATTCTCTAGTAGGCATGAATTTTTGATTCCAGCTGCTGATGGCAGCATTGTAAAATGATGGCACCATATATGTGTTGGCAGGCATTAAAAATAGTTACAGTATATTGTAATATCACTTCTATTCTACACAGCAAGGGCGATGTTATCAGTTGTTGCCTCGTCCCAGAACTCCCTAAACATTCCTGTGCTGTGACAAACCTATCAGTAGCAGCACTGAGATGTAACCCAGCATTTTTCCCATGCGCCATCATTGGAAAAGGAAAAATTGTGAATACATTTTTCTGAAAGCCACAAATCCTCTAAATGGCTTATTTATCAGGATTTGATTGATTTCATCCAGTAACGTTTGGAAAGTCTAGAAGAGCCATGAGATTCAATTAATATTTTATCTCATTTATGTGGAAAGGGGAGCCAATGGAAAGTTGGTCATTTCAACCAGAGGAAGCTTCAGACACACTCTTGACTGGAGAAGGAATCTTGCATGAATTATCTCCACAGACCCAAATCCTTTCAGAAATATGGGGGAATTCATAGAAACAAATGGACCTACGTCTTTCAGCCAGTTCTCCTAAATTCATCAGTGGTTGTGATTTGAGTCATAGGGTGTACAGAGTAGTAAGGTTACACGACTCCCTGTTACTGCAAATTTTAACATTCTAGTCATTTGTCATCACCACAAATGGACGTAGAAGAGAGAGACAGTTAACAGTTTCTGGGTAAACACAACAGAGTGTTATTGAGCTGCCAGTGACAGGTGTTAAAATAACATGAACAATAACTCGCGTCTTTTAGGAAACAGAGCTAACGTTAGCAAGGTAGACTAACTAGCCTCCAATTTTGAGTGGAGATCTAGTAACCTAGTGTAGTAATGTTAGCAAATTAGACTAACTAGCTTCCACTTTGAGTGAATGTATCCTAGCTTGTTAATTATGCTGCGTTCAAGACAACTCTGAAGTAACCGCCAGGTCGGAGCTCCAACTTGGAAATTTTCGACTTCCGACATCATAGTGCTCCCTCTGCAGTTTAACTTGAAGAAAAGAAAACATGGATGCCAGAAAGAAGTTTGGCATTTTGTGACAGATTGCTGAACAAGAAAAAGAAAATATATGCAACAGCAATGTGTGCTCAAGTAATAACTCAAGGTATAAGAAACAAGTGTTATTACAATTCTCTTCTTACCATCAATGATGAGGACCGCCATGTTTCATTGTTCTCCCTGACATCAAGTCAGAAAGTCGGAGCTCTGAGATGGTAGCTCTGTTTCTGACCTGTAAGTTTGATGCTGTTCAATTCATTTTTCACAACTCAGCCATAGTAACTATTAAAATAAGTCAATTCCTGACCCAGTTGGATAGCTGACCAGTATAGGTGTGCTTAATAGCTGTTTTAAAGCATTCAGTCTCACAACTCTTCAGATTATTGTTCACACTACAGTACCTTTATGTGGAACAGGTTGTCTGTGTTGACCCCTCAGAGGTTCACTTGTCAGTCTCTGATGATCTGATCCGTCTTGACGGAGCAAACCCCGCCCACCTGGGCCTCCCAGCACAGAAAACAAACGCTATGAATTATTTAGTGTTTGAGCAGCATTTAGTTCAGCTGCTGCTACAGTTTGACTTTTACAGTTTGACACAGGAGCCATTTAGCTCCTAGTGAACCTCCATTTAGCTCCAGACTCCTCCTCTTGTTTGGTTTGTCCTTTTTTTTTTTTTTTCCTCCCTCCTCTCCTGCTTCTCTCCACCAAGATAACCTTTGTGTTGTTTTCTTTTGCACCCCGTGTGTTGCTTTTATTGTAGGTGTCTCCCGGGTTTTTCCTGCCATAACTGCCCATAATCACAGCTCTTTTCTGAAAAGGCCAACACACAACAGCTGCGATTTTTTCCCCTCCTCGTTCTATCAGAAATACATCACCGTTGTTCCCTTTTCTGCCTCCCACCACTGTGTCATTTCTCTCTCATATCTGCACAAATTATGGGTCAAAACCACCCACTATCCCCCTGTCAGGTGTGTGTATTTATATATATATATATGTGTGTGTGTTTGTGTGTGTGAGAGAGAGTGTGTGTGTGTTCTCCCCTGCTGTGCGTAATGACACATAATGACCATGAAATGTCAGACTATCAACCTAAACATTACACCCAGCCAGATCCTAGCTTTCATCTCTTTGTGCGTGTGTGCGCGCGCGCGTGCGTGCATGTGTGTTTACAAATGTTGTTTGTTTGCTGCTCAGATTTCAGTTTGTGTGCAAGGATGTCGATGTGTGACTTTGAGTCTGTCCTCTGGCACTTTTGCTGAACCTGCTGATATGTGAATGTGTTTGTCGTACAAAGGCAAACCCCCCCCCAAAAAAACTAGACGAAACGATAAACAGAAAATGAATTGGCTGAATTTAATTGGCTAATCAATTATTCATTTCTGTCACTTGATCAACCAGAGGTATCAAACATTGTCTGGTTCCATCTAATATGCAATGATTTTCTGCTCTTCTCAGTTTTATTTTTTTTATGGTTCACAGGTGATTGATGCCTCATTTCCTGCCATTTTTGTGTCACTTAGATGCAGTTCCTACTGAAAATGTAAATATTTAAAAATCACTCTCAAATACATAGTTTCATTAAGAAAACCCACTAAAGTATTTTTTAAAACATGTGGGCACTGTCGTTTTTAAGCAAACGTCACTCAAATAAAAGGAAATAGCGTTTTTTTTTTAAATTTGGGACTATTTTCAGCGGCGGATTAATCCACCTTTGATGTGCTACTGAGTGTTTCTGGCTTCAGGATAGTGCATGTGGGATTGAGTGAAAATAGATCACAGCGTGTGTGTCCCCGATAATGAAAGAACATGTCACCCAGCGCAACAGTATGACTCACTGATGTGTTTTTAATAGTTTTTGGACAATAATGGAGCTGCGCTGCACAGAGAAATAAGAGAGAGTAGGCTTTGTGAGATGGGTTCACTGATCAGTATTAAAAAACGTCTCATTTGTTCATCCTGAAACAAAAGGAAGGAACAGACAATTTAAAGAGTCACAAGTTTTAGGGCAACTACGAAGTTTGACGTCACTACTTGAAGAAACAGAAGAAGTAAGATAACAAATTTAATTATTTTGTAAAACCTCTAAAAAATACCCATCAGTGGTGTATGAGTACCTTTTTCTAAGCTTGTTAGAAAGCTAGATCAGGGACTGAATTGTGAACGTCAGGTTGTCTCTACTCAGATTAATTTAATTCCAAGGTATTGATTACCGCCTACCTTTGCATGACTTCATTCTCCCACCGCCTGCCTTTAATATTGAGGATTCAAGTTTAAATGTCGCGTCTTTTGTTTTTTTTTTTTTTTTAAAGTCGTGTAGATTGAGATCAGTGGATTTCGATGAATCTTTGTGTGAGTGCCAAAAGAAAACATGTGACCTCCTTCTTTCTAAGATGTTAATGTTAAAGAGAATTTCCTAAGTTTGTATTCAGCATCTACATGTGATGTCTCTATACTCTGTGTGTGTGTGTGTGTGTGTGTGTGTGTGTGAGAGAGAGTGAGTGAGAAAGAGAGGGACTTATGGGATCTGCAGATGTGTGTGTGTGTGAGTGGGTGTTGGACTCCAGTGTTGTTTGCCAGAAGGGCCCTGCAGGACAATGACCTTTAGACCTACTGCCCAGGAGCTATAGGACACTGCGTATGTGTCAGAGAGTGTGTGTGTGTGTGTGAGTGACAGATAGCTGTAGATAATTGAAATGTCAGAACAGACATAAAACAAAAACATGCCTCTTATAATATATCTCTATTTGCTACCAAAGATATCTTGTGAGATTCTTTTTCAGCATTGAATTTTTTTCTCTCTCAACAAAAAAAAAGTCAGCTTTGAACATGAAAAGTGATTTTCTTTTTTCCTCCACCAGTTGTATCCTCTGTGTTTGTGTGTCTGTGTAGCCTAAGAAAATATTCATCATCAGATCACAAAACCCACCTACAGCATAAATGTTTATCAATTGATGTAATGCAACTTTCTACCATTAGATGGCAGTGTTCATCCACCAAAACACCATACATAGCCTGACACATTGTAGCATGACGATGAGGACTATACAAGTGTTTTTTTTTTTTTTTTTTGTAAGTACAAATCCCCATCACTCAAAAATGTGTTGTCAAGCACAAACTTCAGTGTTCATCTCCAGATTAACTATATGCATCATAGAACTGACACAGTGATCCATTATCAGTCTATATGAATGAGATCTGAGCTGGAATCAAACAGCACTTGATATGAATCAATTAACTACTGTACTAAACTTTGTGGTCCAAAACACTGTAACATGTGTGCATAAATGGGTTTTGTGGATTTTAGAAGAATCATGACATACGAGCACATATCTGCGTAAGAGAAAGAAGAACGTTAGACATATGTGAAACAGCAGCAGCATTGTGTAAAATCAAGAGCACAGACATCACAGCCTCACAAATCTAGTGTGTGTGTGTGCGTGCGTGTGTGTGTGTCCCAGCTGCAGGTGTATTGTGTCTCCGGGTCGGTCAGGACTCTCCACGTATAATTATTGTTCTCTCTGTCCCTCTCGCATGGTCACATCCAGCTCAATGCAGTGAGGTTAAACAGCATGACGGTATGAAAACAGCGCGACACAGTGAAATAGCAGTTATCTGATAAATGATAATTATAGGAACAATATTTGGAAAACATCTAAACCTGAAGTATTTACACAGAAAGATGCATCTCTAAAATTCACGTAATAGATGTGTGCTAGTGTACTGTGCTGCTTCTCTGTTTTATGTCACAGTAAACTTCACATCTTTGAGTTTAGAACTGTTTTTTTTTGTTTTTTTTTTTTTAAATATGAAGATGCCAACCAGAGAAACTTGAAAACTAACAATCTGTTAGCAGGCTGTCATGAGTTACCTTTATTTAGCACCATTACACATGTAATACACACTGTCAATACTACTTAAAGAAATGCACATGGATGAATCATTGTTTAGTTGTTTCACTATTTATCCAATTTCTGGTTTCATGGTATTGAATAACTTATATAATTTGAAATGATTATTTTCTTATGTTAAAAAACAGATGAAGGTCTGCACACTGTAGCTCCCAATGCACACATAGTTTAGTGGGATATCAAGTTACAGCCTGATGTTTTGTTATTGTGCTCTGAGGGTCCTATAGATTTTCTGCACATAGGAGCATATATACTTATCATATATGTATCTCTGTTTTTGTTCATAACTTGTAATGTTTTCTATATGTACAAATATGGAAAAGGGCTAACATATATGTGACCTGAAGGTGGCAACTGTACATTTTTGTTTTAGTCCAAAGACAAGCAGAAGGCTTGAAACGTCACTCCTGGTATCCCAATAAAACTACATGTGCATTGGAAGCTACAGTGTGCAGACTTTACTTCTGTCTTTAACAGATTGGGTTTTTTGGTTCTGCTCTAAAGCTTTTGGGTCTTTTTGTTCCAAAGGTGCTATCACGCTACTACTTCACACTACTGCCACTGGAAACAAAATGTCAAGTAGGGCGTGCAGGTATATATCGAGTGGTTAGCGCGCATGTCACACATGCAGCTGACCCTGGTTCGAATCCCGGTCAGAGGTCCTTTGCTGCATGTCACACGCCCCTCTCTCTCCCATGCTTTCCTGTCTCGTAAAAGGTGTCAATGCTGATTTATTTAAAAAAAAGTGAAATAGATGCCATATCATCTCTACTGGCTTTTGTGTTCATTACAAATGTTTTTTTATTTATTTATTTTTTTTTGAAGATTTTATTGGCACAGATACCTTTTTTATTCTACAGCAGTCAGACAAGAAATGATGGGAGAGGGGCGGGACACGCAGCAAAGGATTGTTCCGGCCAGGATTCGAACCAGGGTCGACTGATTATGAGCAAAGCTCTACATAGCACTCTACCTCTACACTACCAGTGTGCCAAGCCTTTTGAAATCTTGAAGGCAGAAATCCTGGACTTAACATAATGTAGCATACTATGCAAAACACACACACACACACACACACAACACAATACCTACATGTGCGTCAACGCTATTAAAACATAACTAAAACCCTGCTGTGACTAACCCGTCGCTGCTCTTTACAGAAGGAGCATCGAATGGTGAATAGAAGATCTTCGTTAAAACATGTCTACATTCAAATCCTCCTCCTCTTCTGTTTTCATTCTTCCTCCATCAGATTCAGACTCTTAATAGCATCAGTGCGGCTTGATTGCACTCATCAGGGTCACATTAACATGTAAACAAACAGGCACCATTCTGCATACAGCTCCGCGCAAGGTGTCTCCACTAATGCTGTTAGAATCGAGCGCTGCGTTAGGATTGGTGGCAATTACAGCTGATGGTGTGTGCGTTTCTTTGTTGTTTTTCTAATGTGTGTGTTTGAGAGATAGTTAATAGTGATGATGGATTGAAAACATTATTCCCCTAAGAAGTAGCACTGCATTTTTAAAAAAGTTATCTTATATTTGGTTATTAAAGCTACACTAATCAATACTTTTTCATCAGTAATTGATTAAATAGCTGTGTGTGTAGTTTTTGTTTTTGTGGCTCATTTAACTGCAGATTAGCATTCATCACTTTTTTCATCAATATAAAATATTCACACTCTCGCTCTCTCTCTCTGGTCTCTAGGGCAACCTGCCGAAATACTCCCACAACGCCCTGGTGGTGCAGGCAATGAAGACCAACCTGACGGACCCCGACATGCATGTGCTGTTCTTTGACGTGGAGGCGGTGATCATCCAGCTGCTGACAGAGGAGGCCCAGAGACCCAGCCCCACACTAGTGTCCCCGGAGACGCTGCAGAAGAGCCAGGCGGGGGCGGACAAGGGGGGCTCCTTCCTGGCCAACAAGATCTTCAAACAGGTCAGGCAAACACAAAACAGGGAGAATCCATCTGTAATTGTAAATGTTAGAAAACACGTTTTTCTCACCTCTATTATCAGTTTATTTGTACATTCGTAAAATAAAAGTAGTAAAATTAAAACATGTTTGCAGTGATGTAGAAGCCTATTATGGGCTTATCTTAAAAACCTCATCTATAAGCGATGATGCACAATAAAAATGCAAAGTGAAATAAAAATAAAATATGATTCATCTGAATAATATTACATACAAACAATGCTAAATAAAACAAAGGAAAACAGCAAAATTTACAAGTTAAATACAAAACAAAGTAAACAAATAAATTCACAAAACATTACAAAATCTGGATTATGTACTAGCATCTGTTGTCGTCAGAACATGGTTTTATTTCTATATTTTTTTAAAGAATCTTTTAAAAAGTGTTAAAACCCTGAAAAATATTAAGATATATACAAGTGTAAACTTTAAAAAGGTATCTATTATTTACATTCCATGATGTTTTATTTTATTTTATGTTTGCTTTCAATATTATTTATCTTGAACTATTATTCATTTCTTTTTCTTTCTTTAATACATTTTAATTTCATTCTTTGAACTATTAAAGAGATACAAAAAATTGTGTGAAGATTTGGTATTGCACTTCCATAAAGTCTGAAGAATGAGAAATCCTGAATCTTAGTCCCTAGCATGGAATATTTACATTTCCCATGATGCAACAAAAGGTTTCAATGCAATATCCCTGTCTAATAAATAGCTCTTTAAATAAATAAATAAATAAGTTTATAACTCAGGCTCTTACAAACATCTCCATGTCCAAACTCAGATGAGTCTGATGACATCATTTGGTTAGACTTTACAAAAGACCAAAAAAACAAAACCAGACCAAAAAAATTTAAGTTGAATTTATTTTCAATGACTAGTAAAATATGTAGTGTAGCTCTTTATAAGTTTTTCTTTATTAAAAACAGGTGAAGGAGACGATGAAGGAGACCATAAAGGAGCACCTGCTGGATGAAGATGAGGAGGAGGAGGAAGAGATGAGGAGGCGCGAGGAGAAGTCCAAGTCGCTGAGCCTGCTGGAGTACAACCTGACCATGGACACGGCCAAGCTCTTCATGTCCTGCCTGCACGCCTGGGGCCTCAACGAGCAGCTGGACGGCATCTGCCTGGAGCGCCTGGGCATGCTTAGACCGCACTGTCCCATCTCCTTCGGCCTGATCTCCAGAGGGGGTCACATGTCCCTCATGCTGCCCACCTTCAAGGTATCCCAGATCATAAAAAGAAAACATAAATTATTCTTAGTTTATTTGCACAATTGTAAAATAAAAGTCAGTAAAGAAATAAAAAATAAAACGTGCAGGTGTGATAGAAATCCAGATTAAAATATTGTGTATTTCTGATTTTCCTTGCTGTAATTTTTAGGCAATAGTTTTTTGCATTTTTAAGGCTGAATTATTACGCAGTAAAACGAACATATAATCAGTAGACTGTCCATTGAAGAGTAAAACACGAAAGCTGTTGGCACACACCCCCCGTTTCATTCGTTCGCCTCTGTTTCCCAGGAGTCCTTGCTGCGGCAGCTGTCCCTGGCGACAGGTCGAAACCTGACACTGTCGGACATCGTCGGCAAAGGGACGTACGGCCTGTCCAGAGCCGTCACCACGCAGCACCTCCTGTCCGTCATCTCGCTGGCTAACACTCTGATGGGCATGACCAACGCCACCTTCGTGGGGGAGCACATGAAGAAGGCACCTGCCAGGTAATTAACACATACACATACATTGTACATTTGATTATGCTTTTCTAATGTTACAAAATTGTAATCGCATAGTTTTACTGAGAAGAGCTCTTTAAAACTTACATTAAATATAAAATATAACATATTATAGACAGCGGTACCATGGAAGATTAAACATTCTACAAAATGAATAATAGAAAACGTACACTGATGTATTGTAATATCATGAATAGTTAATGATAATAGCATATCTCAGCATATCTTTCATTAAACTTTAATTATCTCTATAAAGCTCCTCTAACCAATATTTTTATATTAAGAATTAATCAGCGCCTACATGAATTGTGAAAGGCTTAATTTCTCACCAGCGCTGCGTCTCCACAGAACTCTTTAACTTCTTTTAGCGCATAGTTTTTAATTTTGCAGCACATACGATAAGGTTCAATCTACGCTCTCTAGCAAGCACCTGTTTCCAGCAAACAGTCTCTGATAAAGCCATTGTACACTGTCTTTCTACTGTTTGGTGCTAGGCAGGTAGGTGGTGGAGACCAAACCAGAGATAAAATAGAAGCGACTTGTTAATGGAGCACAGGTGTTGTTGACATTTCAATTGTTTAATCCAAATCTTAGTGCACATGTAGTCCTATGTATTTTTAAAATAATAAGTTCAACACATCTGGATTGACCAGGCAGAGAAAACACACTCTTAATCAGTCCATTGATTTCAACTGAAAAAACAAACAAAAAAGCACCAAACCAAACAAGTTGAAATAGAAACAGAATTCAGAGCAAACACATACACCATCCACATATACAACCAAAAGCAGCAACAGCAGCAGCTGAACTTCAACCACTGTCAAGAAGTGTGTGTGTGTGTGTGTGTGAGAAGCTGATTGTTTAGTCTGTCTGAGCTCTCACTGCTCTGTGAAAGATTTAACACTGAGGTCAAGGTCCTGCTGCTGCAACACCAACACAACATTTTATCATTTCATCAACTCTGTACAGAATAACACTGTAGGGAGGGCGAGAGAGAGAAAACACTCATAGAAAGAGAGAGAGGGAGAGAGAGCGCAAACGAAGTAAAGGGAGAGGTGGTGAGATGTGTGGTTTTTTTTAATCAGCCTCCTCTGAGTTTTTTATTACACCTGTTTCCAGTCTATGATTTAGCTCCTTGTGTTAAATCATCTTTATTGAATAAAAAGGTTACAATATCTAGTTAGTGGTAGATAGTGGTAGTTTAGTCTTTGTACAGACATGGTTATTTTTATACTTTAAAATAGCCCACTTAAACTTCCTCTAATGCTAAGGTAAAGCTACAGGTTCATTGGTAGAGTTTTGTCTGGTTGGGTGTGGATGAAAAGGGTTAGGGTTAGCATTTCATGACTAAATAATTACCTGCGTTAAATGAGCATGAAGTATATTGTGAGTACTTGCCATGCCCTTGCTCAGAGACTAATGTCATCTGTACCACATCTTTGCCAGCAGTCAAGACCAACCGGCCAACACAGAGTGTAGCATTAAACAACTTAAACCAACTCTGGTGTTTTTTTGGTTTAAAAAAAAGAAACTCATTGCCCAGTGCTCTGCGCCACACTAGCATCCTGTTTAACTAAATAACTACATAACCACATTGTCTAAGGTTCGTTTCTAGCGGTGGACCTTTGTTGCTGACCTTGTCCCACCTTGTTTCCTGTCATTAATCAACTGTCTAATAAAAACCCCAACAAGCCCCATCTCTGTACCCTTTTAGTGTCTTGGTCAATGATGTTGTTGCATATAACGTTAATAATAACACAGTAGAACACACCAGCACATGTTTCTCCAGAAGACATTGGACCAGTGATGGTGGTGGTCAGTAAATTAAAAAACAGACTTAAAAATAGTATCCCTTTTTTTTTTTTTTTTTTTTTTTTTTTTAATTTATTCAATTGATAATTGTTTTTAACTCAAGAAGTAGGCGATACAAGTCCATACCAAGTCTTGTCAAAGCCAGCTCAAGTCAAAGTCAAATCACATTTCCTTAGGGGCAATTCTTGGTTCATGTTGAACTTTACGCCTCAAAGCATGTGTAGTACAGTCTGAAGTTCTTGAAGCCAAGTCCATGTGAAGTCTAAGTCCTTGACAGCAAGTTCATTTCAAGTTAAATGAAAAATAAGTCTCAGTTAAATATCACTTCCTTTTCATTGACTATCAACTCAAGTGTGAAGTCCTTGAAGGGGAGCACATGATGAGTCTCAAGTGCTTGAAAACAAGTCCAATGTCAATAAGACGAGCATAAGTCAAGTCTTAAGCCTTCATGAGAAAAGCAAAAACCACCATCAAACATGTTTCCTGTGTTTAAAGGAAACCAATGAAACCACCTGTCGCCAATGTAATCTTGTTTTAGTGCCACCGTGACGTTGATTAGCTTTAAATTTAAACTAAATTACGACAAAATTAAGCATAGCAGTTTGACCTGGAGATAAAGTGGTTTGATAAACAAGAAAAGCTAGCTAGAACAACAGAAACAAAGGAGAACTCCACACAGCCCGAAGAAAGTTTTCAGAGCTGTTCATTACTTTCTAAGAAACAAAGAACTCTTCTGCTGCAGCGTGTCTAGATCAGAACAGGTCATCGTACAGCTACATATAGAAACCGAAGGCTTCTTCTATAAAAACTCAGGCGAGGATCTCTCCGTCTGCCTTCTACCTGTATGCTTCCAAAACCAGCGGTTCTGAATATTTGAAGGTGTTTGGCTTTTTCATGTTTCCCCCCCATCTTACATTTATGACAGCAGAAAAGCTTTCTCCCCGTGTGCTGGAGTTTTTTGAAAAAGAAGCGCTCCTGAACTCTTAGTGTTTTTAGTATTTCATCACAACAACCACAACAGCTCCTGCTCCTCCGAGACCTCCCGGTTGAAGAAGGATGCTGCTCGTCTACAAGAACCAGTACTGGAAGTCCTCGGGTTCGACCCAAGACCATTTTGTGCTCGCAAAGCCGTTGTTTTTCCTTACATCAGTCTTTAAAAATGGCTGCATGTTAAACTCCTCCTTCTCCATTAATAGAAAGATAATAATGTCCACAATGTTTAAGTCTCTTTCGGAAAGATTTCAGAAATGTCTACAAGAATGTTTCCACACACAAACATTTGAAACTTACTTTTACTTCACTTAGGACCATGTGTGTTGAAGTCATTTTCCCCCTTACCCATAGCATCTACAGCTTGCAGAGCAGATGATTGAAGATAAGACAGAAGGACACATTTAAACAGCCGTAATAATCTACACGTCTATACGGGTTGATTTTTTTTTTTTTTTTTCCTTCGCTGATTTTCAGCAAATACACACACCTCCTTATCTGCACCCTCACTATTCACTGTTAATAAGTTTGACTTGTAGATAGAGAAAGAGTTCACAGCTTTTAACCGTTTTACCTCCAATCATACCTGAGACGCATTTAAACACCGGGTACACAATTTACAGTGGAGACTTTATTTTTTATTTTTTTCCTGTGATTTGAATTGATTTTTTTTTTTTTAAAAATGAAAATGGATGGATTTAGATTTTATTTAGATAACAGCCTAAGCCCCATTCTCCAGCTTGTACGCACATTAAATATGCAGTTACAGAAAAAAAAAAGCAGCGCTCCGATAACATCATGAGCTGCATACTGAAACTATTTAGCTCGATAAAGCGCGTTATCAAATATAATTCACCAAACACATAGATGTAAGGAGTAAAAGTAGGTCTTTATTTTAATGTAAAAAGAATGTTACAGAAGTTCTGTTGGGGTGGACAAAGTGAACTTAACCTTTAATCGGATTCATTTTTAGTGAATTAGTTTTAATTGAATTTCTTTGACATATTTTTTGTGCTGGTCAGTGACAGTGTACGTGGATGTATTTCTTTGTGTTTTTGTGTGCCACATTGACACAAAGATGAGTGTGTGTGTGTGTATGTGGGGAGCTGTCAGAGGTGTTCCTTTTGTGTGAAAGGCAGAGAGAGTGTGTGTGTGTGTGTGTGTGTGTATGCAGAGATGGAGGTGGGGGGACATGCAGGTGCATATGGTCTTGTGCTCTGTTCAATAGGCCCTGCTCACACACTATATGTATGTAAAAATTTTGGGACGACCCATGCATTTTGAAATACAGCATTAAGAATCGTTCTTAGATCTTCAAATGCAATTACTTTTAGTACAGTCACAGCCACAATTCTAAATAAATCTTAAAAAGACATTAAAAACTTATTTACTTAAGATTGATTGGTTCCATAAAAATGAGACATTTTGAGTATTGGGTTATTTTGGTAGCAGTGATCCACTATTAATGGTCATGGTTTTTATTAAAATACAAGCCCGTATAAAGTCAGCACATTTGAAAGTTCCTCAGAGACAAAACACAGGAAACACAGCAAGCCATATGCCATATTGTATATTGAAGCTGGGTGCTTTCTAAAATCTTAGTTTCAATAAGGTATCTCCCTAATGAAGTACAGTCAAATGAGTCTTTTATTAGCTCTCTTTTACTTCTTACTCATTTTAGTAAAGCACACTGTTGCACATTTAAACATTGTATTTCTCTATAGACAGGAGCATTTGACACTGCAGCTCAGTGCTGATCAGGTGTTTAGGTCTTTTAGAAGAGGTGAATGTATCCAGTAATAAAGAAGGGAAAAATTGTCAAATAATATCTTTGGTTGTGGTTATAAAAAACAAATAAAAGTAAAAATAACATCTGTTGCACTTAAAGTTAGAAACATCTGTGCAGGAATTGAACTTAATGTTGATCAAAAAAATGAAACATAAGTGAATGTGTGATCCACAGGGTTTATTTTGCAGTCCTAGGTGAACGGCTTCAGCATCTGATTTTAGCAACATTTGTACACCTGTACATGTCTCTACACTCTTAATAATGACCTCTAACATATGAATCCACTTCATGTTAACATTTGGTCCCACCTCCTGTTGCTTCTCAAAATGTCCTTGCATTAGATTTTTTTTTTTTTTTTTTGGCATTTGTAACTTGTGGTTGTCGAGCTCCCTGGCAGTGATTTGTTGCCTGGCAACCGCTATTGATCAGCGCATCGATCGTTGTATTGGAAGTGTTTGTGTGTCTCTGAGAGTTAGTCGCCTCCGGTCTGTTCAGACCCAAGATCGCGTCCTCCACTCAAAATTCAATAGGCTGGAGCCTGAGAAGACACACACACACACACACACACACAC
>JANJYP010028122.1:0-5000 GCA_024605115.1 Rastrelliger brachysoma
TGTCAACTTTGGGATATATTTATATATTTCTTTGGGCTGGCATTAATTTTAAAGCAGCATTTTGAAGTTGAGGAAAAGGGAAAGTTGCGCTCAAACCAAGACGAAACAAGAGACACAGGGTGCAGTTATGCAAATGAATGAAATAAATGTCAAAATGGCAGTGAAGAATTGATGAGGACAGAGAGCGCTTGTCTTGGTTGCGAGGGAAGTGGATGACTGAGAGGACAAGTGACGTTCATTTTCAAAGGAAAGTTTCATGCCGCTATCATGGCAGCCATTGTGACTCGCAGATAAATTTTAATGCCCCACTCTGACGATTCTGTGTCACTCTCTCTTCCTTTTTCTTTCCTTCTTTTTTATTTTTTTATGCAAGTACCCATTGCAAACTCCTCTCCTTATCTTGCAGCAATGACATCCGAACAGACACATGTGCATGTGGCGCGCCAGGACCCAGAAAGCCTGTGCACATGGAAAAGAAAGATGGGGAAAAAGTCTTTATAAAAGATTCATCACAAATGTCTCTAATCCACTACTGCATTGTCAAGGAGATGTTATAAAGCACACATTGTAAATGGATTCTTCCCTCACTGACTAAAGTCATTTCTGCAGAGGGATGGGGGAGTGGAGCTGGGGCGACAGGGGGCATCCTTGTGTGGCACCAGACAAGTACATAGTGTGAGCAGATGAGCAGCACTCTCTGGGACTGCATTACTACCTGTCCCCAGTGCTCTGCTGCCTGTGAGCCCAACTCTAATGTAGCCTACAAGTCGGCCGCATTCCCCTTGTCAAGGCCTTGACGTGCACGTCAAAAATTACCCAACCTAAAGTGACAGCCCCCTTTCTTCCAGTCTCTCCCCTCTCTGCAGCCCCGGCCCGCTCTCCAACCTGCTAGAAGAGTGCTTTGAAAGCCAAGACTGCCAATGCCACTCTTCAGCGGCAGGCACTTTATTTATTCCTCACCGCAGGCAACGGGAGGTAAAACAATATGGATGGCACTGTGGAAGCTCATAATATTAGCTTTGGCTGTGGGCACTGGGCCATAAATATCGCACTGCCTGGTGAAGAATATGATTGGAGCCACTTGAAGTATCAAGATTTTGAGCAAAGGTCTGGAAGAATGGGAGGGGGGCGGGGTGTCACTACCTTTCTTTCATCTCTTATCAAATCACCCTTCAGCTCCTCCATCCTCCCAGCGCATAGTGACATAAGTCTCTCATGCTTTTAGTGGCACTTTGAAAAATAAGACCTCAGTGAAGCAAAAATAATCACTCTTTTCAACACTCCACTTCATCTGGTGATGCTCTTCACTCCTCCATTCCAGAGCCCCTTCAATCACATATGATGATATTAAGTATTATTTATTTATTTTCTGTTTCAGAGGAGCAGAGGTTGTAAAAAGGAGGAAGCGACAGGAAGGTGGAAAGGGAGCCCCATCCTACCACAATCACACACACAAACATACATGCACACACAAACATACACAAATGCATGCACGCGCACACACACACAAAATCAAACACATTTTGTGCAGCTTTGATCTCCTTTACCGTTTGACTTTTACATTAGTACAAACGTGACATTTTATGATCCGACGCTCTTTTTAACCTCATCATAGTAATTTGTGTGTGTGTGTGTGTGTGTGTGTGTGTGTCAGGATGAGAAAAAGAGTGGAAATATTTCAGTTTGTCTTGTGTCTTTCATTACATGCTTCTCTTCAGGAAAGATGACTTTTTGATTTATAATATAGTTATGATGCAGATGCTGAGATGTGTATTGACATACTCACATACATGCATGCATGCATGCACACACACACACACACACACACACATGTGCGCACAACAACGCACACACACACCTTGCTGCACTTCTACTTCCCTAAAGGCATGTTGATTTAGATAAAGACAGTATCAAGGATCAAGGACAGGGATACAGATACCTCAGCCTGATCTGGACTAAAAGCGATGTTTCACCGATCAATAATCTTTTGTCAGTTTGATCTCTCCTCTGTTCAGCTCTACACGTCCCCAGACTGACACCATGCTTTCTATCTAAGTATATTAAAAGGGAGGATTGTTGTACTGTAACTGATCTCTATTACAAAAAAGTGATAATTATTCATTATGTATTTAATTGGACACAGTTTAAAACCTAGAACTTGAATTAGTTGTCTTATTCACTTGGGAACTACAAATTATGAAGCATATACCTGAACTTTTCTAATTCAAGATGCCCCATTACGTCCCTCAACCTGAATTTTACAATTCAGTGAAATGATAAATCATGTATTTAGCTGTCAGTTACTTTTTCTTAAGATGTAGAATATTGCAATTAGTGGATCCAAATGCATTGGCTGTCTGAAAAAAGACAAGAGCAAAGAAAACACCAAAAGCTAGATAATTTTGTACAGTGCCAAGAGATTTTTAAAGATTTAAAGATTAAAGAAGATTTAATTTTAAACAGGTACTCCAGTGATTTAGTTCTGTACTTTGGAAACTCACGGGAAACAGATTTTTAAAATAAGGTCCAAATTGAAGCAGACCAAGATTTTTAGTCTGTACTAAGGGTCAAACTCGAAAAAAAGACTGGATCCTACATTTCCCATAATGCAAATCAGTAGCAACCTTCAACAGAATCCTAAATTCTTACTTCTTTTAAACTGAACCTAAAATACCTTGTAAGAATACAATTCACCAAATATGGAGAGTGAAATTTATGCTAAGAATAAATATAATAAATCCTTTTTCCTGGTTAAAAATCTATCCGCTTTTGGGTGTGCATGTGGTAAAAAAGGATCAAATATACATGAAATGTTCTATATATAACTTTAAAAAATAAAAAAACAATATTGGTATCAGCATACTGGACAACATATATATTGAAACCAGTATATTTTGGTTGGCCTATATCAGCTAATAATATCAGCTGATGGATATACTATAGGCAAGGATAGGCTATACTTTAAAATGAAAAGTTATTTTGCATCAGCAGGTTTTAACAATGGCAAAAAAGGGACAGAATCTTACACAGAATTATGCATGTATGTCTTTCTAAAAGTTGTTTAAAATTAGTGAAGAAAAATTCCACCCCTCAATGAACCAAATATATTTCTGCACAATCCTGGAATCCTAGACTTTCTTTCACACAAAATTATTTTGTGGGAACTTTCATGTACCTTATTCATAAGCAGTAGTAGTTTGAGTTTAATTTCACGTACTGTAGAAGCGAGCCAGAGTATCGAGCCTTTCTGTCTTCCTGTTCTCTTGTATCTACATCAGTGCACAGACAACACTCACTTCTGAGCTGGGTCACTTAGGACCTCTGCCTCATCACTTTAACTAAGTTACACAATCCTTTGCACTGCTGTCTTTTCATCCCCATTTACCCTCCTCTCATCTCACCCTCCTGCACTTGCATCTGTGTGCATCTGCGTCCCCAACTGCTGTGCAATTAAAGAGAGATGAGCAGTGCTGTTAGTTTATAAAAAAAGGAGTGAAAAAACATAATGTAGTTTGTGTGTCACCATCAATTTACTGCATGCTGAAACTTTAAAAGAGCCGATGAATAATTCCAGAGGAGAGCAAAAGGGGAAAAAGGGTGGCGGCGGGGTGGTAAAAGAAATAGATGGAACATGGAAAAGAAGACAACAGGAGGAAGGGGGAGTGAGGGAGGAGTGGTTAGGGGGGTAGAGAAAATGACATTGTTATTCATCCGACTCTTTGTCACAAGTTGAGAGTGAAAGATGCAAAACTTCAAGCACACAGTCTCCCGTGGGTGAAATACTGCAGTTCAAACAAAGTAAACAACTGTTTTACTGTGATGCACACTTTAGTCTTGCTGGAGGCTAAGTTGCCTTCCTGCTGCAGCTGGTATTGTGGCACACTTTGCCGGCAGGGGAGAGCACAAAAATTGTTGCAAAGATCTCACAGTATTCTCACCAAGAGTGGCACGCATGAGACTCAGAGCCTTGTTGTTATTTACATAAAATGAGCAGGTTGCCTTTCATGAATGGAGGCTGCTTGAGCAAAAAAAAGGATCATGAACACTGGATGACACAGTACAAACAATCTGCTCTCATATCATATAGAGAGATGACTTGATGTCAGAGATTAAAAATGTACATTGGGAAGTATTGAGGTGTTTGATAAGTTTTCCCAATAACTTTAAGGCAATTACATAAGCGACCACTGGAGCTCAACGCCAGGCTGTTTTTGATAAAAGAGTGGATTTCAATAAACCCTTTTTTAATTAAAAAAAATAAGTTGAAGTACTCAAGCAGCTTTAGACTGAAGGAAAATGCCACATTGCAATATTGTTGTCAGTAAACTGCAACTAATAATTATTTTTTCATTATCAAGCTGTTGATTATTTTCTTGATTAATTTGTTGAGCTAAAAATGCTAGGAAATGAAAAAGAATTATTTCTCAGAGCCCAAAATGCAATCTAAATGTCTTGTTTTGTTCTGACCGGAGTCTGCAACCTAATCAGCGAAGACTAAAGAAAGCAGATAATATTCACATTTAAGTTGGAACCTTTCTTAGAAAATCACCAGAAACATTGAATTTATTATCAAAACAGTGGCGGATTAACTTTCAGTCAATCAAGTAACTGATTTACTGACCTAAATGGACAATACATTAATGATTAATTATTAAGCCCTAAACTGCGACAAATAAAATTGAATGGCTTGTGATTTAAACCAGGAATAATCTAATCAAATATTAAGAAAACAAGGCTTCAAATATTACCAGACGTTCACAGCTCTTGGTGTTTAACATGTTTTGATATTCTACACAACAGACACATTTCACTTGGTGCCAAAAGAGTATAGAGATTTGATACCCAGCCCCCCACTAAAAATCTATCTTACAAAGGTGATTACCAAGACTTCAACCAGGGTATGTGTCTCATACTTGTTTAGTGAAAACAAAACAAAAAATATGGTCAAAAACAAACAAAAATGAAAAGTATTGGACAAAATGTGTGTATGAAAAAAGGCC
>JANJYP010028122.1:10000-22396 GCA_024605115.1 Rastrelliger brachysoma
TCATCGCCCCTCACTCGCCCCAGCCTCCTCTCCACTCGTGATTAAGGGTCAAGCGTGCCACCTCGTCTCCAGGCCATCATTAAAAGGGCGTCAGAAAAGAGAAAGAGAGAGAGAGGGAGAAAGACACCCTGGCACACGGGGCTAATGAAAGCCATGAATCACAGTGTGGTCTTTAAAGAACATATTAGTGGCATCATTAACTCTGCACAAAGGCCAGAGCTGGGGTGAACAGACAGGTCGCTCCACCAGCAAGCCTGCTGCCCCACCCCCTGCCACCCGCCCTTACCGCTGCGTTTCATATCCCCTAGAGCCACCTCTCATTAGGGAGGCACCCATACCACCACATACGGTACAGCTCTAAGTCCTTGACTATTTCCCCAGATGGATTTGAGAGACATCTAAGGTGTAATAACTGCAGCAACACTCAGCAATTCTCAATACGTTTCATTACGGCAAAACTTAACCATAACAAAAGACTGATACTTAAAACAAAGACAAAGTGTGCTTTATACATATCTTAGAACAAACTCTGAAAACATAATGCTTCTATTTTTGTACTAGCAAACAACAGACATATTTTTGATGGACACGCTCCTCTTAACCTGCCACTTCCTGTTTGAACAAAAACAACTCTCCCTGCAGACGCCCTACAGCGGGGGCCTGTGGGTACTCCTCACGGGTAGTGACCTTTTCACACAGCCTCGGGACAAAGTGGGTCTCCTAGCTCACCCTGGAGCAACACCCACCACCACCACCACCACCACCAGCAGCAGCAGCAGTAGCACTCTCCTTCCATATGCCCACCCCTCCCTCCTCCTCGCCCCCTTCAGATATCCAGGACCTGGTGTTGCTGGTATAGGCTGTAGCCCCTCAGTTGCCTCCATCAGAGGTGTGTCTGGGGCCCCTGTGCTCAGGGAGTTGGCGCAGGCCTCATTAGGAGCTCCATGATGAAATGAGCTGAAAGGCCCCAGCCTCAGCCAGCACCATCCAGCAATCACAGCAGTCTGAACTGGCAAGGCTCATCTCATGGCCCCATAGGCGTTAAATCATGGATAACCTTCTCGTTTCTCTCACTATCTAACTATCCCGCACCCCCTAACTTGCTCTCTGTCTCACTCAGACTATGTATAGCTTGCTTCTTCTTTCTCTTACTTCTACAACGCCCCCTATCCCCCACTGCCAACCCACCCAATCCCTCCAACCCCCCTACCCCATCTCTTTCCCTCTGTCTGCCTGGATAGGTCATCAGTCTATTACTGCTACTCACGGATCACACTGTACTTCACCGCTTCACTCACTGGGGGCATCAAAGTTTAACACCTACAACTTACAGCTCTCAGTCACATCTCATCTCTCACTTTCTACATTTCCATGTTTTTCTCTCGGATTGTTTCTCCAAGATTTTCATCATGCTTTGTAATTGTAAATCTTTTTTTTTTTTTTTTACTCTTTACTCCACTTCTGTCCTTCTTTGACCCCTGTTTTTGACTCACTCCAAATCTCTCTTTCCAGTCTTTTAGCTATCTTTTTTTTGTTCTTTTGTGTGGGTCCAGGGAATGTGGTGAAAAAGTACCAACTTCTAACACAGGTATAAAAAATAAAAGTACTCATCATGCGGGCAGACCGCTTCACATCATTATCTTCTAAATTATTTTACCAGCCCGTTACTACAGATGCATTAATGTGTAAGCAGCATTTTTTATGTTATAGGTGGTCGATCTGTGGCTAATTTATACACTGTTGAGTAGTTCAGTCAATGCATCATTATTATATAACTATATAGGTTTTGCATATAAAATCTTAATTCTCAAGGTAACTTGTAATTTGAGATGTAGTGGAATTAAAGTAAAGAAAATGTCTCTGCCCTCCACACTGATGATTATATTCAGTTCCTGCTATAAAATTAGAGTCATAATTCCCTGAGCTGAGCTGCACTGGTGACATGCAGGTGTAAATGCCTGCAGGTATGCAGGTATGAAGCACAGTCTGCTCTGCATGCACTGTCAAAAGAATCAAAGCATCAGCTCTCTGGGAATCATAGTGTTTGAGCTCCTATCAGAGGAAAAGGAAATTATTGTAGTGGACTAGAGAGGACACTGCAGACACCAGTGACAGAAATATTGGTGCCTCATTCTCCACAGTGCTGTTAGTAGAAATCGAAGCATTTCAGCAAGCTCTGATTCAGTTGTGAGCAGTGAGGCATCACTTGCAATCTAAAACAGTGTATCTCCAGAGAAGTTGAGACCCAGAAGCAGGTGATAGCGAGCATTATACAGCCTTTCTTGAATATATGCTTGAATAATTGAAAGCCACTTAGTCCCATTTGAATGGCTGAGTGTTGTGGATCAACTACACCTATGGAGGGATGGGGTCAACATGGCTAGCAGGGACAGGCATTTACGCTACAGCTTCTAATATATTCATGAATGCGAGCGTATGATTTCTTCTAAAGTCCTCACGTATGTCACAACACACAGAGCTATGGATAATTAAGGACTGTCGCAATGCTTCATTTCTGCAGGCAAAACATCTCTCCCCGCCTTCCATTACACACCTTGTATTAAAAGCATAATTCTATGATAAAGCTAGTTTAGGGAAACCTAATGTTATATTAAAGCAGAGTTAATCAATGCAAGGGGAGCCTTCTTACCATACATTATTATGCACTACAGAATGCTTTAATGTGCAAAAAAGACCTTTTTTGTTGGCCAAGAGTAGACATTATATTACTACAGGTTAATAAAACTTTGGGTTTCTTAATTTTTCATAGTGGTTAGTGCATATGTAAATATTTAATGAGGTCTTTATGCTCCAGATATTCCAACAAAAAGGTTAATAAGCTCTAAGATGGAGGATAGGGTATATAATCGCTGGCCTGTCCTACAAAGAAGAGAAGAAAAGAATGCTACAGCAGTAATAAAAGACTCACAGAAGGACCTGAGAGGCAAAGAAAAATACACTTAATGCAATATGAAGAAATAAACATAAATAAATATATGCAAATAATTGTTAGCTTTATTCCTATAACCTTTTATAAAGATGTGTTTGCTTATATTTTAACAACTGTTTGGTCATTTAATTCATTTTTTTCAGCAAATCAAATTAATCAAATCAAAATGATGATTATTTTTTAACACTTTCTAAATTAATTGTATTCTATTTATAATTATATGAAAGAGGAAATCAGCAGATTCTGACATCTGTGCTTCATAATTAACTTCAGCAACTAATCCGTAATCATAATTGTTAATTTATTTCTATTGATCTTCATCCCTAGATCAGACACTAGTACAGAACATAAGTGGTAACTTTTTTTGTAGTACTCCAGTACTCAGTTGTAAAACACATAAGCTATGATGCTACAAAATAGATTATAATAAAATAATACTAAATAACAGCATAATAGTCAATTAATTAATAAAGTAATTAGCTAGTGCTTGCCTTAGAGGTTTGGCATTTAGTTTCTACTTCACTTAACTAACACACAAGCACCTTATAAAATAAAATCTACATATTGACATCAGCCTGCAGCAGGGAAACTCAATGTCACTTTCATTTAACTCATCTTCTGCCATTATGGTACATTGAAAGCCTTGTCCCATCTGAAGCATATAGCTCTTTCTTTAATTAACACACACACACTGTGGTGTGTTGCAATATGAAAGTAATATTTCAGTGCCTGCTTCATTTTATGGCTGCTACCATTTGAATAGGCCTTAATAGAGTGACAAGACATTCCCAGCGACCACTGTCCCATGAAAAATGCACAAGCCACTTAAAACCAATGGCCAGTCACAAGAAGACACTCGGCCCCTCAAGACAAACCATGACTTCTTTCCTGATGAGGGGAAAGCAGGCATATTTTCAGCGCCTGCTGTGGAAACGAATGCCCTCCCTTGCACACACATCTGTTATGAAGATTGGATGAAATGGTTTGATAGTGAAACATTAGCTTCTTTTAAATCTCACGCCTGGTGAGCATTCTTCAAATGTAACGCAGAGTTAATAATTAAAGTGCCCCATTCGCCATAATATTAATCGTCAGGGCCATCTGATAGTCTTCCTGCCAAAAGACTCAGAGGTTGCTTTAACATATTTGAACTGAATCTTTAGCTGAAGATGGGCTCATTATGAATGGAAATAGGCTGACAATGTCTGTACTGAGAGTACTGAAGGACACTGAAGTAATCAATAGATCTGAAAGAATGCGGGGCTGAGGGGTCAAAATGCTTCATCTTAGTTTGCTGAAGGTCAATTTATTCACTTACTAATTTACGGATGACCAGAGTTTGACTTGAATCAAAGTTTGATGGTAGTTTGAGTCTCAAAATGCTCAAAATCCACATATCATTTGCATATGCCATCAATATATAAAACACATTTTTAGTTTTCCTCTCTTTGACGTTTTCTCTCTTACTCAGTGACATGTAAGGACAGTAAATAAATAAATAGAGCACCACTTTTTACTGTACCTTTTCATCTCCATGTGCTTAATTAGCATTACAGTGTGATAATAAGATGTTATTAAATACAACAGTGTTTACAGGGATGTAATATTATTAAAGCATGCAGTGAATCCTGCCCTTCTAACTGTGCAAACTGTTGAAATATTAAAGGCAATAAGAGTCAAAAACATCTGTGGAACGAGAAACAGAGAGAGAGAGGGAGGTTATTCGCAGTACTGGTCAAACCACCTGTCTGTATTCAAATTTTCATGTACAAGTGCTTGTGTGCCATCTAAAAAAAAGAAAACAATATATTAGATACATTTCTTGCTGCATTATTTTATACACAATTTTCATCACCATCATGGTAAAGAAAAGAAAAAGTGGTAAGCACAGTGACAAATTATAAGCATTTTATAAGAGTTTTGACACTGACTATCCACATGCTCATTGTTTGATAACACAGCAATAAATAAAATGTAGACTAGTGACAGACTGGCTTTTTAACACTCATGTAAAATTAGACAATGTTAAATCACAACCAATGACAAACTTTTCATTATTCACTCATCTAAAATATTACCTGATGTTGTGTTTCAGGTAAAGAAACAATAGAGACATTTAGTTTATTACAATAAGTGTGAAACAGGTGATTATTTACATGTCTTTGAGCAAGAAAAGGTGTTCAAAGGAAGATTGCAGTTCACAGCTGTACAGATTCTCATAGACTGGTAGTTTTTTCTTTAATTGTTATTTAAAAAATATGAAATATGAAAAATATGTACTGTAGCAAAAATAAAATAAGGCTTCATTGTAGACAATCCAAACTAGTAGTCAGGATGTGACTACACCTCAACTCACACTAATCTAATTTTCTATATATATCAGGGTCATAGATCAAATTGGTTGAATCCATGTTTGTATGGATTTTCTAATTCCCAGGTGACAGAGTCTTAAAAACTTAAAAACTGAATTTGATGAGGTTGAAGATCAATTTTTACTTATTTTGTATAAAATAGATTTCACATTTCAGTTTCAAAAATATAAACCCAGAATAAACAGAACTATGAAGATGAATTTGTGATTATAAACAACTGTTGTAAATGTCTCAGTAAGGAATTAATCAATACAATAAATGACTAATACATATATGTCTCAACCCTATTCAAATTAAACTTACAATATTGTGTAACACAGAAAGAATAAAGAAATAGAACCCCATTGAAAGCAATATTTGTCATATTAGTCTTTTAAGATTTCACTTTTTGTCTAAACTAGTGCTCTTTGCTAAAGATTTAACTGCAAAATATGCCAATGTGCTGAATTTTATAGTCTCTTATAACCAGATCTCTGATAAAAGGACATTTAGTGAGAAATATTTCCCTGAGAATAAATGATGATGATTGAGGGATTGCAGGAGGAACAGAGGAAGAGATGAAAGGAATTTGGAATGACAGGACGAGACAGGAGAAGAACAGGACCCACCACGATGGGGGGCCTGAGAGGCCGTCTGCAGTGCTGTCTGATTGACACACAATCGCAGCGCTACTGCCAGGGCCCCTCCTAGAGTTAGGAGAAACAGAGCACATTATGCACCTACTGTGAACAGACAAATACACCTGTTCAGATGCACAAAATGACAGGTCGAAATACGCAGGAAGACATAAACAGGCACAAGAATAGAGGGAAAAAAATGTACAGTGTTTTATGGCACAGTATTGATCTAACTGAATCAGAGAAAGGTGAGGGATCTGTCTGTCTGTCTATGAGCTGCTGCAGAAATGAAGAGCTAAAGCTAACAGATAGCTTTAATGCATAAAAGAATAAATAACCGTCTGGAAGAGAAGATTAAAGTAAATGCTGGTTTATAATTAGCTGGCTGGCCCACAGCTAGGAATCACTAGTACATCTTTGCCACTGGTGATAGAGTGTGTGTGTCACAGGGTTGACCAGGGGAAGGATTGGGCAACCTGTCACCCATAATTCACACAAAAACTGGACAGCGCTGCTGAGGATACGCTGCATGTGTGGGCACAGTCTCTACACTCAGTGTGTTGTAGAAATACACATTTACGATCTCCCTCCCTCTCTCTAGCACACAGAGACATTTTGGGTCAGTGAAGAGAAAGTGTTGTGACATTTTTTGACATATACATGGCATACACACAGACACGCAGACACAAACACACGCACTAAAAGTACAGAGAGCCAAAGTCATGATGTCACTTTAAGGCTGGCTGCTATTCTAGATTCTGCAACTCAATGCAATGTCTCCTAGGGTTTAGAAACATATTCTAAGATAAGTGATCACATCAGTTCCCACATCTGTTAGAAGCTAATCCCCTTAATGATTAAAAAAATAAATAAACTGGTAATATTCAGTATTTTTTGTTGCTGTCAACAAATCCCATGAAAAGATTAAAACCAAAGCCTGAATTCTTCTGTGCTACAGACCTCCACTGCTGTCCAAAATCTATTAAACTGCTACACTGGATCACATGTCCTCCGTACATTGCACGTATTGATCAAAACATCCCAGTACTGTGTAGTATCGAAACTGTGCCTGTTAAACAATACTTGCAATTGGGGTGACATTTACGCAAGTGATCTCTTTCTTTTCACATGATTAATATCGAAGTCCTAAATTGGTATCTGTATCATTATAAGCCACTGGTATCTGTATTAGTATTGAAAATTGCCAACGATTGCCAGCCTTAATGCCCACATATTTTAGAATTTATTTATCCCATTTATTTATTATGTTATTACACAGTATATGAAAAAACTATACTTTTTTCAATGTTATTAAAAGATTTGAGGGGTTTGTTAATTATCATCAGCAAAAACCTTTAAACAAATAATTTGTTATGAAAACATTGTATGTCTTTGTATCCATTTCTCTCTCATTCATAATGTCAACCTTTGCTTTCTTTTTGTGTCATCTTTCTTAACAGTAATTTTAGTTTGTACAGGGAAATTCACTTGTCCATCAAACCAACTACATGACTGGTCTCAATCTGTTAAGATAGTGACAGTCAACCCTATGTTACTGTGCTTAGGAACATTAATAAATTATGTACTATTATTTTAAAAAAATGCACACTTGAATGCATCTACTGAACCTGTCAAGCACATTTATGCACACTGGCTCAGGGATTGTGCATTGTATATAGATTCTTTCAGCTAATTTCAGGTTCATTGTATAGTTGATTTCTCTCTCCACACAACACACTCATGTTTTATGTTCAAACAGTGATGCTGTCCCACTGATAGTGATGTCAGATGAGAAAACACATCTATGTGTTGTTCTAAGGGGTATGGACTAATGGCATAGTCTGTTGTTTAAAAATCAAAGGACTTGTTTGCTTATAAGAATTTGTTTGCTTTTATGATGTAATTTTGCTTATTTTTTTCTTTGCTCAATCCTTTAAGGGGAGATCTCAGGGGATCAACTCTGTTATATTAAGAGTCACTGTGGCCGTCTCTGTAAATACTGTTAAATTCATACAAACATGAACGAAACACAACTGCACACTGTGCCACAAGTCAACAGGTTGCATCCTTTGCATTAAAGGGACAAAAGAAGAGGATGCTATTGTCACACTACAGACTTCCCACCCTTTGTTTTCCTACTGTCAGGAGAACTGTTTTCCTACTGTCTCCTTTGTCTGTGGATGGAGGAGTCGACAAACAATCTCTGAGCGCGGGAGTTCAGAAAAAACACTGATGGAAATGCAAGAAAGCGGCGAGAGTGAGAAGAGTGAAGAGAGAGAAAGAGTGATAGAGAGAGAGAGGGAGAGAGAGAGAGAGAGGGAGACAACAACTGACATCTCAGGGAATTTCACAAGGATGGCTAATCCAATGTGATCAGCGGAAGATTTTAATATTTAAATAGCCAGCAACGCACCAGAAGTTTCTAATTAAATTATAACTCATGCTTGAAAAGCAAAAGTGCATGTGTTGTGGGAGCTTAAATAATTCAGCCCGCCCTATATCTCGTCTTTCTGTTAACCCGGAGACAAATGGCACTTGCTAGGGCTTTTAGACAGGGGGCTGGCACTGTCAGAAACATGAACAACATCAGCTTGTAAAGGGCCTCACCCATCAGGGCCCAAATCCAAACTGACTGGCCTCACTACTGAACAACGTTCCTAACCTAGGAATTAATTTGGTTAATTAATTCATTATTAATTACCTTAAAGGCCACACAACACTGGCACATTGTAAAAAGATGACAGGAAAAAAGCCTCTTCCTAATGAACTGGGGATGTTAATGAGGCACTAGACAACTCTGTTCTGGCTCCTCTCACTATATCATCCTACCTGCTTGCTCTTATTACAAGTTTCCAGCAAAAAAAGTATCAGAAAAGAGTTTATTAATTAATACACTCTTGAAGGATATATGAGAAGCTCACAATATCCATGAGAAGCGTAAAATATTTAGGATAGTAACATTCATATTAATGGCAAAATTACACATACATCTCAGAAATTAAATTAGAATTCGACCCAACATTGATGGCAGAGTCATGTCAAGCATATAAATGTACTTATGGCTCGAGGTTAGAATATCTTTTTTCATTCATTATTTTTTTTTCCACCAGGTATCTACGCTTTTGGCTACTCGGCCCTTGCGGCGTAATTCCAGAAAAGAATTACATTTTTGATGGGAACTAATTAGGCAGGCCTTTACCTGAAATTCTTCCAGACTGTTGCGTGTTCCTGAGTTGGGATGATGGCGGTATAACTTATTGAGGGGCACCAACTGTTCTAACTTATGCTCAGGACCAGAGGGAGACTTGTGAGCACAGAGGTCTGTTTCACAGAGCTTGTACTTTGGGCGCTGCGAAACCAAAGAAATTCTTAAAAATAAACTCAACAAAGAGACTGAAAGTCAATCCCTCCTCAAAGGCCTTTCACTCTTTTAACAAAACTAAACCCTGGTGTCACAGTATCTTGCTCTGCCCTGCGAGGGAGTGTTCACATATCATGCATATGAGGCTGCCTGAGAATTACAATACATACTGAAGCAAACTTCTAAGAGAATAACAGCTCCTGCTGTGATTACTGCATCTGATGGCGAGTACACTTCAGACATTTTGCTGAGTACCCTCTATTTTTCCCTCTACCTGTTTCCCTTTTTTCCTTTATTCCCATGTCAGTGCACAAACAGACACAACTGGCAGAGGGTGGTAAAGTGGTAAGAGAGTGTGGGTGAGGTAGGCAGTATCATGATCTGAGATGATGAAATAAAACAGTCTGGCTGCTCGCTTCTCTCGCTGGCAGTCGTAGAAAAGCCGCAAGAGGATTTCAGGTAGGAGGCAGACGCAGACATGAGAGATGTGTCAGCTCCGATACAGTTCAACACAAAGAAGACCAAACACCACAAACTACCAACACAAATTTGTGTCTTGTCCTCAACAACACGAACAGAAATGAAGGGCTGATTCCAGACTTGGCTGTAGGAAGAGGAGGAAAGGGTGGGGGTGGTTGAGGAGTGGGTGAGTTAAACTTGGGGATGTTTATTTTACAACTTGGCGAGCACTTTGAGAACATGGAACAAAGACATGTGGTTCTGTTCTTTTGTGCTTGCAGTTCACACAGCCTTTGGCCTCAGTCTTCTAAAGTCCCCAGTCATGACTGATGTGAGCCAGTCAAGACATATAATTCAGATACAAACTACAAGAAAGCAGCAGAGTCCACCCCAAGGGGTCTCTGTCTCTGACACACACACACACACACACACACACACACACACACACACACACACACACANGTGCACAACCCTTCATGATTGCTGCTAAGTTTCTAATTGTTCTGATCATAAAGAAATACCTTTCAAGAAGCTTCTGTTTCAGACCCGCAGCCTGATTAAAGAATGCATGATACTTCAGTGACAAGACTGTATTATTAATTCATTGCAAACAGTGGAATTTGGGTGTGTTACTTTGAAAAATGTTCAAAACTGGCGGCCTGTAATAAAAGCACTGAGAGAAATTCCAACTCATTAACATTTAATCACAAAATTCTCTTTCATATGAAATACCCAATATAGGCTGTCAGAATCAATCAGGTGTCCAGAAAAAGGGAGATGGCATGCCAAAAGGATGGGGAATATGTCAATTGTGGCACTCACTGTTTCTTCTGGCTGTCATATTGCCAGTGCTGCCTTTAAGCAGACACTGTTAGGAAATGTGGCTCTGTAGTGCTGCTTAAACACACTCAGGGAGATACGGAAGAAGAAGAAGCAGAAGAAGCAGAAGAAGACGAAGCAGAAGAAGAAGAAGACGAAGAAGAAGAAGAAGAAGAAGAAGAAGAAGAAGGGCTCCTGTTGCTTGACAGGAGCCAACACTGGAGGTTGTGTCATCTTTTGGTGTGGGGGACGTGTTCAAAGCCAAGGCTTTTGGGTAATGGGGTTCGATATGGGATCTAGAGGAACTCTTTACTCATAATTTTATAATTGGCCTGCTGTCCTGGGGATCCATGCCAGTACTCTTGACTACACGTTCAACTTAACTCTTTGAAAGCTGGAGGTTGACTCTCATGTAAAGACTGGTTGTAGGGACGCACAACTAGGATCAGGATGAGACAGATTTCCCAGCTTGAGGGATAGTGTAGAGCCAGAGTGCTGCTGAGGCAGGAGAAAGCAGAGCTCAGAGAATGAAGTTTAAAGTTAAGGACACAGTGTTTAATTATCACAGTCTTGAAGTATGAATGAAAAGAGCCTGAAGGATGGAAGTGCTATTCTACTTGAAGGTGATGGCCAAAAAAAGTTTTTTAAATCTATTTTTAGCTCTTCACTAGTTAATTTTTACAGTATGTCAATGTCACACCAACGATTTGGCCTGTCCAACATACGATTGTAAGACACTGCTGTATGCAAAACATGTCCAATAATATAAAGATGATGTCAAAAGATAGTGTAGTATCTGACATGTTACCTTATTGGATGCCTTTAAGAAGCACCCTGCTGTGTCATTTATAACAGTTCTAAAGTTATTATTGTATATGGTTGTACAGGCGGTCTTAGGGCCATAAACTTCTCAGGGTGAGGTTTTTAACCATGTGGTCAGGTGAGGTAAATTTGTCCTAACCATGTGAAGTCAAGGAGTCAGTGACAGAAATTCCAATCTAAGTGTATATAAGGACGGTGAGGGTCTGCCTTGGCAGAGATCATTTGGCCAACCTCTAACAGACATGATCCTGGGTTGTCTGTTTTTTGACGTTGTTCTTCTGTGCAAATAAATCCTTTTTTGATTGCCACCAAGACTGCGTCAGCGAAGCCTTCTGCCTTCATCAGCACTTCATTGTTCATCATACACCATAATAGATTTGCAGTATTGCAATGATAAAAAGTAGGTTCAAGTCCACAAAATCACTGATATTAGGAATCCACACATTTCTGTTGAAATCTCAGTATTCACATATCACTAAATTTTAACTTGATTATCAGCAGTCAAACAGAAAAAGTGCTAATGGAAGAGTGACATTTGTTTTATATATATATATATATATATATATATAGTTATAGTGTTCATTATATTTTGTTTTCATTTTTCAAATTTTATTCAGTTGCAAAAGTAAAGCTGAAATATTTGCTTTTCTTCTTCACCTCATCCCTGGTGTTATAATAATTAAGCAGGACTCACTAGCTACAACATTAGAAGTACAGTGTGTAGGCTCAGCAGCATTTGTGCTAGTGTCATTACTTTCTCACTTTTTCAAAGTATCTTGGAAATGTTGTGGCATGTTGGCCCAGATAATACTCTGTGTGAAAATTTAGGTTTTATTTTATGTTCTTCTATACAGAGGAGCGAAAAACAATACAGAGTTTGGCTGTATATCACAGCATGTTAAAGGACAAATACAGTAAATCAGATTCGTACTGCTAATGGTTTACGGATCAGTAACACCTACTAAATGTAGGCTTTCAATGCTCCCTTTACTGTTA
>JANJYP010028133.1:0-10023 GCA_024605115.1 Rastrelliger brachysoma
CTCACTCTGCCCATCCTCACCCCCATTCCCACCCAATGCATCATCCACTCCACCTGGGTGAGGAGCCGCCACACATGTCTCCCTTCAAATTTAAGCTGCAACCACCACCACTGGGCAGGAAGCAGAGGGACGGTCAAAGCCAGAGTAAACCCAGGCAGAGCTCACTCTCCTCAGGCTCAGGATCCGGGTCCATGTCATCTACATCTGGCCTTGGCTCTTCGCTGTCATTCGGCAGTGACCTGAGCTCAGCTAGTGGCTCAGGCCTCATCTCTGCCTCCTCTTCAACACAGTCCCTAAACAGTGCGGGACTTCCCAAGATAAAAGTAAGATACACAAACCTAAATATCCTCAATTACATTCTTATCTTTGCAGTAAGTTACACAGAAGGAAGGAAATGTTTGACATGAATCACCACAAGATCTTAAAAAGCTTTAAAAAGGACGCATGTATATTTAATTTATGCAATTAACACCACTCCTCAGACACGTCAGACACCCTCTTAAAACAAAGCAAACCTGTTAAGTTAAAGCCACATTTTGAATAATTTATATCGTTAAAATGGGCTTCATTTCACTTTTCACTGTTCACTGTATCCTAGAAGATTTCCAGACTAATTTTGTCTCTTTTGTCTGTCCCTCTATTTTTAATCTGACTTTCTAGGTGGAGCCCATCTCTGATATAGAGTCAGAGGAAGAGGTGGAGGTAACTGACATTAGTGATGAGGACCCAGATGACAGAGATGAGGATTTTGAGCACTACTCCTCTCGCCACTCTCGAGCCCCTGACCACCACCATCACCACCTCTCTAATGGCTCAGCTGTACCCTCACATCAACCTCATCCTGATGAGGACCTGGATGAGGATGTCTTCAAAGCACCTGCTCCACCTCCGCCTGGCCTGATGCCCTTCTTCACCTCCCAGCATACACACTCCAATGTGCACCGCGTGCTGCCCACCCTCAAGACTGAGCCAGTCGAACCAGGGGACAGTAACACACCCCCACCTCTGACCGGCCTGATGGGAACTTCCCAGACCAAGTGCATCCCCCTCAAGCTGCGCTTCAAGAGGCGCTGGAGCGAAGACCAGCGCATGGAGGCCTCTCAGGAAGAGTCGGACGACAAGAAAGTCCGACCACAGGAGGGGCAAAGCAACGGGCGGATGGAGATGGAGGAAGATGGGACAGGCAGCGGTGAAGGGGACAGTCCCCCTCCGTTAGCATATGAGGGCTCTTTAGCCACACCGTTGGCCTCACATCGCAGAGTGAGTGCTGAGCTGCATCGTGCCACTGCACAGCTGTCTCTGGAGAACAAAGACTGCTGATGAGAGACATTGCCCAAACACTACTGCTCCAGTAGCACTGTAGGTGGTACAGGAGTATGTAAATGGTTCCTCTGTTATCCCTCTCCCACGCTGACAAACTAGATTCCCGAAGCCTTGAGTAAGAGCACAGTCTAACAAACATAGATACACCTCAAAGACAGCCTAACTATTCTGTCAGATCCCCCTCACCAATCCTCTGTCTGGATCAGGGCTCTTCTGGGACACATCCTTTGGGAAGAAGGGACTCACTCAGATTCAGCCATTCCAGGCACAATGACTGTAACAGGGCTGAAATCAGAGGGAGGCTCCCTCACGGAGCTCCAAGTTCACCTCCCACCTGGCCAGTGAAGCTCCAGATACCCTGCCCCAGTAGCACAGCTCTCACCTTTGGCCCCCATCAGTCGGATCAGCAGTCAGTCACACTTTCCTCAGGGGACTCGTACTCCCTTACAACCCAGCAACAAACCTAGAACGATGGTGTGCACAATCTCCCCTCTGCTTCTTTTCCTACAAGACGACGGGACTTCAACAAGTGCCTGTATCTAAAACCCGCAGCCCTGGAGTGACACAGGAACAGAGCAGGAGGAGGACTGCTATGAGTAATCATTCTTTACACTCATGAAATCCTTTGGCAGTTTGGCAGATACTGAAAAATCACAAGGATGAAAAGGAAAAGTGGGTGTCCAAGACTGGAGAATGGGGCTGTTGGGTGCTGTCTGACTGACAGAACTGCTCTTAAACCTGGCCCACTCCACTCAGGGAAGCCTATTGCTGTATGTTTATTGGATTCATGCACACATAAGCAAAAAACAAAAACAAAAAAAATAACCCAGTCAACAGTACTCACATTGGAAACATTGCTTATGGACACTAAACAGTGTTCACTGCAACACAAGCCCATACACACACAACCACTCACACAGACTTTAAATCTGACACACTGTCCTCTCAGAGCTTTTGACTTTTTTTATAGCCTTCTGTCTCTCTCCTAACCTGCCGCTCTTTCTCTCGCAGACTACCTGTAGAGTCTGCTCACTGCAGTAATTTTAGTCCAGGGGAGTTGTGAGAAAAGAAGCGAGGTGAGGACAAGAGAAGACGTACTTCAGTGTATAGAGAAAGCTGGGGGTGGAGGGGGCGGGCATGAGGGGAAGGCAGCAGGGGAAGGAAGGGTCTGAGGTGTTCCAGTAACTGCTAACTAGCCCTCTCACCTCACCCATCATGGCTTGTATACTGAAAATCATTTCCCCAGCAGTACAGAATCCTAGTTCACCAGCTTGAGCTCCTCTAACAATCATAGATAGTGTTAAAACTAAACCAGCAAATGTTCATACAAAGTTCACACACACACATACACACACAGATGCACTGCACTGCCTTTAGCTCTTAAACATGCTCCCTCTCTCTTGGTCTGGATCTCCCGCTCTCCCTGTAGTGGCGACATCATCAGGTGCGGAGATGGTGTTTGATTCCCAGGCCCTTCACACGAGCATAAGAGCCTGAGAGAGCAGAGGATCACCTTAGACCTCACACACATATACACACACACACACACACACTGCCTCTCTATGCCTTGTTTTTATAGCATGTACAAAAGTGCAAACTGAGCTCTAATAAACACACATACAGACTATATCTTTATATATTCTAAATGAAATTATTAAAACAAGTGAGATTTTAAAGAAGCATATCATTTTAATGATATGATTGATTCAGGATTTTTTTGTAAGTGGACTAATTTGAGTATCACACCGCTCATCAGATAATATGATATGGAGGGTGGGTGAGCAGGATAAAGGGGGGTGGGGGGACTTTTGGGTTTTTCTTGTACATTTGTTTCATAGACAAACAAGCCAGAAAAAACCACCACAGGCCAGTCTACCAGAAGACCAGCAGATAGATAAAAAATAAAAACAGGACTGGAACAGACTGCTAATGATTCAGATGTGTGGTTCACTCTGCTGTTGACTTCATTTGCAGTAGCTTGCCCTTTTAGCACACAGCACTCTGCTCATTCCTGTCTGTACAGTCTAGCTCAGCCAGGTTCTCCCCAGCCTGAGCTGCTCTGACCCCAGGCCACCTCTCCTGGCCGTGTGTGTGTGTGCGTGCATGTGCGTCTGTGTGTATGTGTGTGTCAACTCAGAGTCAGCTCATGGGTTATGAAGTAGTCTTTCCTCTTAGGCCAGTTAACATAATGCTCCAAAGTTCGCAGCAACTGTGGATTGGGGCAAAGGAGAGTGAGAAGGGGGGGGTGAGGAAGGGTTGAAGGGTTAATCATTACTGAAGATAGCCTGGAAACGTGTGACATGTGAAGACCTGTCCTGAAAAGCACTCTCCTCTAACTATGCACACACACACACACAAAGGATTCCTCAACACACGCATATACATGTAAGAATGTGTTTGTGATGATGTTTTAACAACCCGGAGCTTTTTCATGTCTGTGGCCAGCTTGTCCAGGCATCTGATTGGTTGGTCGGCCGTGTTGACCAGTGGCCTATCGCTTCCTGGCCAGCAACAAGACAGATCTATAGCAGCGAGCTGTGAGATAGATGGCCTCCAGGCGGTCTGTGTAGCTGAGCTGATCGAATTTCCTCATCAGACCCCTGTGGTCTGGACTGGAGCATGTCACAACATGCACACACACTCACACACCCCTCCACATCACCACCACCAAGTCATGTGTCTGTATTTGAACTGACAGCTGCCTTATTACTACTTTTCATATCTCAGCAACAGATGAGGCATCAATCTACCTGCTCTCTCTTCTTTCTATTTCACTTTTCCTCGCTCTGTTTCAGCCGTCGTCTGACTTCCTGCTAACTGCAGCGCGATCTGACTCAGTCGTGATGTTGCAGGGTTAAAAAGACTGAAGTCTGCGAGCGACGCAGACTCGCTCTCATCCTGTTTCAGGCCTCTACAGTCAAAGAACAGTAGACAAACAGCACAAAGATGACATTTCTCTATCAAAAAGAATAAAAAGTTTCTTAGTTTATTTTTCTGATGTCAATATTGCTATTGATTATTGTTGTTGTTATTATTGTTCTCATCGGGTTATTTACCTCTCCACCTGGCATTATTATTATTCCATGGCTGTTAGCTGTTGCTTTTTATGTTGTGTACATCACTTTTGGATGATGTGGAAACCCCCCTCCCCGCCCCCTTCTGCCCCTGACCCCTGTACTCCATTCCCTGTTTTTAACCATCAAGCACCCCCGCCCTCCCAAAAAAGCGTAAACCTTTTTCCTGTCTTTAGTTTTTACAAATGTAATATAACTAAAATGTGTAATATGAATTTTGAGAGCGGTTGATATGCTGACAGAGAAATAACATGGGGGACTGAGAGGGAAGCGGGGCGGAGGAACTTACTTTGGGGGCAGAGAGGGAGTGATTTTATCTTTTTTGTCATGTATTGTAATTTTTATTTTATAATGTTTCTTTTTTTTCCCCTCTCTCTCTCTCTCCCTCTCTCTCTCTCCCTCTCTCGCTCTCGTTCTTGTATATTTTTTTCAAGGTTTTTTTCTTTTGGGAGGGGGGGGGTTGTATCATTTTTAAAGAAGAAAAAGATGTGTATTGTTTTACTTTGTAAAGGTCTATCTTCTCCCTCTTTCAGTCTCTTCTTTCGCCTCGTCTCCCCCGAGCAGTTACATAACACTCAGATGGAGAGATGAGAGTTAATACCATGATGTAACATTGAATTTCTCCACTTTTTTTCGTGTTTTTTTTCCAAACTTGTAATTAAGCTGTAATCAGGGTTAATTAAAACCGGTTAAAAGCCAATATGAATATCACTGTGTTTGTTTGTGTCTGCTCTTCTTTCTCATATCCATATTTATTCACGACACTTAATCAGAATGCAGAGTTTCATTACCTGGTTATTTGTAAACAAAGAGATTAACTCCTGACTTCTTGTCTCATCAGGCATCAAGCAGACAGTCATATGAGGCCTTCTGATATTTCTTCAGTATTATAGTTCATTACAATTAGAAACAAAACTCATCAGGTAACACTGCGTTTTACTTTTCAGTTTTGAACTAACCTTTTATAAATGTGTCATACATGCTTGGAAATGCATGTCATAAATTCACCCTTTTTTTTAAAAAAAAATACTTCATTATTTCTAATTGGAAAAGTTCATGAACACATCTTGTACCCTGGCTTTCTTAATGTCTGATGGCTGAGTGGATAAAACGAACACACACACACACATGTTCCCAGCTGTCGTGATGCAGAGGCCTCTGAGGTTACATGTTTAACGGTGATAAAGAAAAGCACTTTGTCTGCGATGCTGCTGCCCACTCACCCACATAATGCTCACATAAGGCTCGCGCATTTACCTTTTAATGTGACGTCAGTGGCTCCCTTGTCTTGAGCGCACTTAGCAAATGAATACTATATGGGGGGGGGGGCTAATGTCTGATAGATCTTACAGGACAAAATAACAGCAGGAAAAAGGAACACCGGAATACTGCCTCAACCTTTGTATTCGTAGACATGCAATCATCTTAGCGGTAAAATGATTCATATTTATTTAAAAGGTTGAAGTTTTTCTCAACCCTCTCTTACTGGCATTTACTAAAATATATCTTCAAATCATTCTTGGAACAAATTACAGTTTGCTTCCAGCCGTTTAGTTTTGTCAAGCTGATTAGATATGAGGATTGAAAAGGCAACTGTCTATAGAAATTCCTACAGCCCAGTCCAAAACTTAGATAACTTCCTAAATAGGTATTTTGAGGCCAGAGTTGCAGAAACCATAACAAAGTGTTTTGACATGTTTATCAAAATTCATAACAAACTTCATTAGCTTCAACACTTTCCATACAGCTGAATCAACACCTCTGTAAACTCACCAAGGTGATATTCATCCACAAATTCACCCATTAATTATATTTTGTTGCAAAACAGATTTTAAACGTCTTCCATTTTAACACAGTCCTCATATGAAGCATATGATATGTATGCTTAAGAAGTATAAAATTATTCCTTCTGTCCATAATGACCATGAAGTGATTCCTCCATAATGTGGCTACAATATGAGGACATTATGCTGAAGCAAAAGTATATCTTCTTCCAGTACAACATAAACTTTGTTTGTCCGTATAGTGTGGTGACAGAGGAATAGTATCAGATAGAGGTTTGTTCTAAAAAGACTTTAACCTTTGAAGATATTCACATTAGATTTGCCTAACTAAGGCCATATTAACTTTGCACAAATATTCACAACAGGAAACAACAGTAACTCTGAGTCACTCTGAAATCTGCAGGTTTTTAACAGCACAAGAAAGAATATTGTTCTGCTGCTTTTCAAATTCAGTTTTTCTGACTTTTCTCAAATATTGCTCTTTTTGAATCATGCTTACAGATATTCAAATGCAGCAATTTGAAGGGTCTAGAGGAAAAAATCACTTTCATACAACATACACATGTTCAACTTGAGATTTGGTCCTTTAAGGGATACGGCTGATGATTTCCTTTTGTTCCATGCCTTGAACCTCTGTTGTCCAAAAGCCGTTAAAAACATGTCAGTGAGTCACACTGCTGTACTGGATGATGTGTTCCTTTGCCGCAAAGATTACACTCATTCGTTTGTTTAGAAACAGCTCCAAAGACTTATAACCCCAGTCATCTTTTTAGTCTAGCTTGTTGTGCTGCATATCACAACTTCTTCACTTTCTACTACTTACAATCTAAACTTCTCTAAAAGCTTCAGTACAAAGTCAAGAGGTTATGACATGTAGCACAACAAGCAAGTGAAGCTGCTTGTCTGCCTTATGAGGAACTCCTGTAAGGAGACAGTTGTTGTTGCTGTTATTAGTGTTTGGGTCTGTTCCTAAGAAAATACTGTAACTGTAATCTTTAAGGCAAAGTAACACGTCACCCAGTACAGTGGGTAATATATCAGGCTTTGGATAAACACACAATACTTGTAGTAGGATGAGTTCATTGTTGATTTGTTGACTATAAGAAAAATAAAGAAGATGGCCAACAACCTTTTTGGCATCAAGGATCCCCAAACTTATACACATAGGCTACAGCAGCACTAACTGTGTGTCCTGTATCAGCTGATTAACAATAAAAATGTGTCAAACCTATGAACAGAATAATTATTATATAGTTCTCCCATAGAGTTAACTCTTAGTCAATGAAATAATAGTAAATTTAAAATATTCCTTGTTTTTCTGGGGCCTCTCTGGCGTCCAGGTTAAGAACTGCTGCTCCAGTCTATGCTCCAGACACAGAAGCGTCTATGCTCCTAATATGTCAGTTTGTGACATATGACACACCTGACTTTACCTCCTGTAACCTTGACGAGGGTCACTGTATGTGTGTGTGTGAAGACGCCTGGGCCTCAGTGTTGACACACCAGTCATCCAGCTGCACCATTCACAGCAGAGGATAGTGTGTGTGTGTGTGTGTGTGTGTGTGTGTGTGTGTGTGTGTGTGTGTGTGTGTGTGTGTGTGTGTGTGTGTGTGTGTGTGTGTGTGTGTGTGTGAGAGAGAGAGAGAGAGAGAGAGAGAGAGAGAGAGAGAGAGAGAGAGAGAGAGAGAGAGAGAGAGAAAGACAGAGGGAGAGAGAGAAAGAGAGACAGAGACCACAGGAACCACTGTGCTCTGTCACCTGTGCCACATCCCTCTCCCCTCGCTTCCTCTGAGCGCCTGCTTTCGCGGAAACCTTTGCAGAACTGGCTCTGTGCTCCACATATAACCACAACCTGTGCATCATGCACAAATTGCACAGCATAAAGCCTTTATGAATGCTCTCTCTCACATACACACACATACACAAAAGTGTTGCACTCTGTGTATGAGTTACGGTACGGTGAGAGGCATGCTAGTAAGTTCACCACATCCTTCACCATACAGAGAATAGCTGCACCGCACAGGAGTGAGGAACTTTCACAGCGACGGCACTTTGTCACACCGAGCACAGACAACACTGTGCTCACATTGATGTGGTTTGTTTGAAACTAAGGTGCATGTATTTCCTTTTTCTCCTTCCTTCCTGTCAAGCTTTTCTTTTCAACCTATCTGACCCCCCAAAAAAGAAACACCGTATTAATTTTGGAACTGAACTGAACCGACACGAACTGACCTAATGTTTGAAGGTCCAACAAACCCTAATGAAAGAGGCCTAACACCACCAAAATAAAAATAGTTACTTTGCTCTAACCGCTTCAATATTTCACATTGAATGTCGCCCCCTGTTGCTGAAAAACTGCACTGCACATTATCCAGCCTTTTAGTTCAGTAAAGTGTATTTGTCTTTTAAATTTAAATAGTATCTAGTATCTTTTAATGACATATGGCTCTGTCACACTTATGCTGAAGGTGATTTGTTTTTGATAAAATACAAATTAATAAAGAAAATAGAAATAACAAAATAATAATACATTTAAATAGCCCTACATCTCAACAGTCATCTCTGATACAGATTTTTTTGCCAGTAACCTGGTCTCTCAGTATCTCCACTCTCAGCAAATACATTTTCTGGTATCTCGTTCCCACTTCATCCAATCAGGATTAAAAAAAACCACAAAGAGGTTGTGAACTCAGGAGCAGAATGANTATCCAATCAGGAGGAAAAAAAACCACAAAGAGGTTGTGAACTCAGGAGCAGAATGACAAATGGCAGAACTGCTGAAGCAGAAATGGCCTACACAGCCAAATACACCACTAACTGTAAGAAAGGACAGTAAGTAAGCCAAAATGCTGATATCACTTACAGCTCCTTTAATGACTCGAAACACACACTAAGCTGCTCTTTCCTCATACAACTAAAACACTGATCCATGTCCCTTATATTTATTAATCTCCACTGATGCCTTTAAAAAGTGGACTCGTGAGCCAATAAGATTTCTTCATTCCCATATTTTATTGCATATTTTAGTAAAGTTCAACTTCAAATTCCACCATTTCTATTCCACCAACATTTTCAGTCACATAAGACTGTAACAAATAAGCAGCACACTTTAAAAATCACGTTAAATATGCAGTTATGAAAGTCTGATAAGGCTGATTTGTGGACAAGTTAAGATCTATTTATATAGCACTATTCATTAAAAGCATCAAGTAAAATTCGTCTAAATAATATAAACAAAGTTATATCAGAGTGTGTATTTTATAGGTTATATACAGAATTTGTACATAATTTAACAAAAACTTGTAGTATTTACAAAAATATTCTTATATTCTGCTTATGAAAAATGGTATATTAGCATGTTATAATGTTGTTATTATTATATTAAGTTACAAAAGTTACAAAATCAAACAAAAAATATTAAAGTGGTAATAAAACAAGTCAGCTACTGCACTGAATGTAGCTGTGCTTGTTTTCCTCATCTCGTTTTTAACGCAGGCAGGAATCTGCACATCCAAGGACGACTGTCCATGAGAGACTCTGGTCTGTTGCTCTGGGACCGGCCATGGACCCCCAGGAACAGCTGAGTGGTGTAAAGTTACTGTGAACAAGAATGCAGCGAGCACAAGTGCTTACTGTTCTCCATGCTACAGTTTGTATAGATGCAGGCCTTCTACACACATGTTAGATTTTAATGACACCGTGTGCTCCCTGTCTCTTTTCTACCTCTTCATCAGAGTCGCAGAGCCAAACACATAAATATACAGTTTTCTACATTGCTTTTGTGGTAACATTCCCAGTTTAAGGGGAGCATTGATCAGACATTATTAGACTAGATGATTCCT
>JANJYP010028142.1:0-28827 GCA_024605115.1 Rastrelliger brachysoma
AGAGAGAGAGAGAGATACCTATGCAAAAGAATAATGGAGGCTAATCAAATGGATTTTGCCTTCCAGTCAAACGGGTGACTTACAAACTTTTTATTGTGTGGCTGATGTCACCTTAAACATTAAATTAAATTACATCATAATATTAACATAGGCAATTGGAGTCTCATTTAAATTTAGAGTATATAGCTAATGTTACTGGAATAATAAATAAAAAGCCTACAAACTGAACATGGAAATAGCCTTAATGAAAATGCAGTAACAAATAAAATGAACAATGAATGCTGAGAAAAGACTGTATGCTATTCTATGAAAAGACTATAGATCTTCTTTTTGGTGTTCCAGGAACATGGGTGATCTTGTAGTTATAAAAGTCTGTCTTACAAATATAATTTTGGAATGTATGAAAAATCAGGGTTAGGCTCATTCTACACTTTATAGTCGTTCTTGACGCACCAGTGATTGCTGCGGCCAGAGGTTTCTGTCGCTATGTGAAGTCTTTCTTTCTGAAATTCTGTGTTGGCACTGGGTCGTTTCTAGCTGGACGACATTAAAACGACAAATTATAGGACACAAATAAAGCAATAAGGAATGATTGTGCAGTTAGGAAAACTATAGATTGTTGTCGTGAATTGCTTCCATGTATTCACATAAGTAAAATTTGGAGATTGTTTTAATTATTATTCTATATTAGGCTATTATTATTGTTGTTATTTTTAATGGCGATATGGATAGTCTATCTGAAATAATAATAATAAAAAAGGTGGTTGTCTGTGACAGGCCAGTGAGGGTCATATGGAAATCATATGAAGTCAGAGGAGTGGAGCTCAGTGGCCTGCAGCCAGTGCCGCCTCTCCCCTGTCAGCTAGATAAAACTTCCTGAGGACACAGTCCACAGAGGCCGGTCACCGATGAAGTTCAGCATGTGACTGTCCACTCTTTGCCAACTGTATGTGGCCTCTGTTTGCGTGCGTGCGTGCGTGCGTGCGTGCGTGCGTGCGTGCGTGCGTGCGTGTGTGTGTGTGTGTGTGTGTGTGTGTGTGTGTGTGTGTGTGTGTGTGTGTGTGATTGTTCTGAAGTCCTTTCAGTCCAATATGTGCTCTGGTAATTAACAAAGTAGCAATACATGATGTCTTGTAATATCACACACTTTCTGTACAGACCCACTGACTTGTTCTTTCTACGCCCGCTGACAGGGGTGAATTATATTTAGTGAACTGATTATATACACAGAGTAGTCTAGTGAGATTATTGCGGCCACATTAGACACTGGTGTAAGTTTAAAAAAAAAACAAAAAAAAAACAAGTGTCGCTCTTTTGAATGCATTTAAATAAAAAAAAAAACTCGGATGTATCTGTTTTATGATGTGATTCATGAGAACAAAGAGGTAAATCTATTAAGCATAACCATTTCCTTATATGGTTGTGGATACATTTCAGATGAAAAATGTCGTATTGTAATATGAATACAAATAAATAAATACATAAATACATAAAAACGAATTCTGACACTTTTATTTTTTTAATGCGTCATTATTAAGAAAAGTCCAAAATCTAAATTATTTTCTGTAAATGACATCGCCTACTTTAATTCTAATGGTGTACATCTGTTACATATATGCACTAGTTAATATTTGCCTATGAGGATATATTAAAGCCACAGAGCTGTTGTTTTTAATTCTTCACAATTTATTTAAATAATCGCATTAGTTCATTAGTTCATTTCTAACGGTTACTTCCTCTCTCCAATCAAAATAGTCATTTTGTGTTTATTATGTGTGTAAAAAATAATAACAGTAATTATGTTGGTGCTTGTATCACAGCATACATCTTTTCATATTTGCCTCGTTTGCAGGTTTTATGTTTTATGTTTGTGGTTTAGTGGTGAACATGCACGGTTTTTGTATGATTGTTATGTAATTGTTTTTTTGTAAATAAGCGCGTGCTGGACGTGTTGCTCTTTGATGCTTCTCCATTTAGAAAAGAATGTGGAAAATACTGCCTGTAATACATACGGCCTTGGTTAATGGCCTTTCAGCAGCAATAAGCGCCGTTTTAAATCTTCTGTTGTTCTTGTAACAACTTATTCCAGACCCTGTTTTCGAAACCATTAAAGCTAAATGCTGTTTTTTCAAGCAATTAATTGCACTGTCAGGTGAAAATCGTGTTTTTAAAGCATTCAGCAGTAGTCAATAATGGCTGGTGAAATCATGAAACAACAGGCCTGAAGGCCAAGAAAGACAGAGCGAAAGAGAGAGATAGAATCTAACTGCGCACCGAATAATCAAAAATGAATAGGAAGAACCTTTTTTCTCACAGGCTCGAGCTCCGATGGTTAATATTCAAGCGTATTTTGATCAAAGGTTAGTTGGATGAAGTCCAAAACTTACACTTTATGAATTTAAACAAATACACACAATTTAAACCCTGGCGTTAAGTATAGCGCAGTCAACTTACTTCTTCATAGCTCTATTAGGTCTATATGATTAATACATTACATACATCAACCATTTACATATCAAACTTGTACAGATCTCAAATGTGTCTAATTCTTAATTTGCAGAATCGAGTCATATTCATGTCATCTGCTGAACACCGTTGATTTTATTATAAATATTATAAATATGTACAATAACATAAGGAGGCAGGTTGATGAAGGCTACTGCAGGTCCAGAATATTAACAAATGAGGCCTAAAAAAAAAAAAAAAACCTAACACAGCTGAATGTTGTCTTGTTTGTACTGGAAGTGATGAATTAATGAACCCTGATAATTCTCGTTGATAGCCTCTGTCTCTCTGAGTCGAGCTGTTTTCTTTACACAGGTGACTCCAGCCAACGCTTTGCAGGTCACTCATGGTATCAGAGGTGATGTAGATAAAGACATGTGATATGGCTGCTAATGCGGCTAATATAATACTAATCAGCCCGAGATATTGAAGATAATAATGGAGCTAAATAATTCCAAGGAGCTGGGTGGTAGACAATGTTATATTGCTTTTATATAACGTTATTATTAAAGAAAACATAGCTATTGACTGCATAGAGATACTGTAGAAAGTAAGTGCCAGTTAAAAGGACAGGACTATTTAGTCTTTTAAATGACTTTCCTGTCTTGAAGACTTTAACAGCCAAAGACTTTCTTGTCATTTCATGCCTGCTGCTAACTGATATCTACTGGCCTACTATAAAAAGCCCAACAAGTAAGCCACACTAAGCTCTCACTGCCTGCTGGCTGTAAACATATAATCTATTAACTATAAACTTGATGGCCATGGTTAATGGTTTCATCTAAATATTGCTTTTTGGGCCGTAACATTGCGTCTCATGTTTCAAGGCATCTTAAACATTGAAATAAAAACAGAACAGATGCAAATTTATCATGGAAATATTTATTTCTAAAATACAATTTAACATACTTTAAACTTATGACTGTTTTTGACAACTTTATCATTTCAAGGTCAGAAAAGAAAAATAAAAAAACAACATTATTTACATGGTCTTGATATTTACAGGTGGTGTGAAAGCTGGACATGGCCATGGCTCCGCTGCTGTCCCACTTCAGGGTTCATCCAAATCCCACTCTATGATGTGCTGCAGTAAACGTGTCCAGATTTGATGATTGTCTTTGAAAAACAAAAGACAAAAAAAAAACAAAAAAGAAAAAAAAAACAAAAAAAGAAGAAGTTGCTGACTTGGCTTCCTGTGTTTTGTCCTTTTGTTATTTTGTTAGTCTGTCCAGGCTAGTAGTCCTGATGTGGGCTGTGCGTCAAACTGTGCCGTCGCAAGTCACAGTTGCGCCGAAACACCTTTCCGCAGCGGCCACAGCTGTAGGGCTTGATGTCTGTATGGGTGAGAAGGTGAGTTTTCAGGTTACTTCTTTGATTAAAGGTTCTTCCGCATGTGGGGCATTTGTGGGGAGACTCCTGTTTAGATTTAAAGCAAGCAAAGGATTATTCCCTTTAATTGTATAGAACGTCTATCATTAATATCTTTCAATCATCTAAATAAATCCACTACTGAGTCACTTATAACTCACACGAATTATAACTTCCACGTGTATCTCTCACTTGTTTTTTTTTTTTTTTTTTTTTTTGTTTGAATTTGGTTATTGGCCAAACGAAATCGTTGTGTGAAACTTTTTAATAACCCCATGCATGCAGTATGTCGTGCATAATAGGTGAATTATGATCATAACGTAAAACATAGAAGGCGGTAGTTCATATTTTCAGATTGTAGGCAGCTTACCTGCATGTGTAAGGTTTTATGGACGGCTAGAGTTCGAGACTGACAGAATCCCTTCCCACATTCTTGACATTTGAATGGTTTTTCCTTGGAGTGGATGTATCTGTAAAACAGAAATAACACTTCATCAAATGTCTACTCATGCAACGATTTGCTTGTAACAAACTCCAGAATCGTAGGGCGAAAAATCTCTACTGTGCAAGTTCTACTGCAAGTGTCCAACTTGATGCGTAAAAGCGCTTTAGCGCCCTCGTGGAGAAAACTCTGGGAACAGACGTCCATACATGTTGCCATAAAATAAAGTATCATTTTTTTTGTAATTCATTATTTTGAAAAAGACATTTATAGAGACGAATGTGTTTGTGATTAAGAAGAGTGTTAAACTGAGGAATGCAGCTTTAGACCCCCTCCTAACCCACAGCGTGTAATTAACACAGTATGAGTTATAAATCAATCTTACCTGTGGTCTCTGAGATGGTCTTGTCTTCTGAAGGCCTTGTGGCAAATGTCACAGGTATACGGCCGCTCGTCTGTGTGGGTCCTCTCATGGATGAGGAGGTTATATGACTTGGTGAAATGCCTGCCGCAGAACTTGCAAATAAATTCCTTTTTAGTCTTGGAGGGGAGCCTGCCCCGGGTGGGTTTTCTGTCCGGGGACAACTTGCTCAGCTCGGAGATGGTTCCCCCTAGTCCCGATGCCAGCTTCGCCAGATCCGCAGCTTTCGGCGGGTCCTCCTGAGTGGCGGCGAGGGCCAGGTTGGCGAAGTCAAATCTCGGTCTGTCCTTGTGCAGCGAGGGAATGCCGTGCGCAACGGCGGCTTGTTTTGGATGGAAGAGCTGCGCTGCGGCTGTGAAGGGTAACGCTGGGAAGGGAATCCTGGGGTCCATCAAGCCCTGGGCGGCTGCCATCTCTGTGATTGTCGACCTCAGTCCTTGGATGTGCGGGTAGCCAAGAGTCCAGTGGTTCATATGCATGGTTTGCACCGCGCTGAGGCCGTACAGTCCCTGCAGCTGGTCAGCGGGGAAAGTGTTGACGGCCTGCAGGAAGGAGTAGTTTGTGAGCTGGAGGGCCGGGTGCAGGGGGATCGGAGCGTGCAGGGCTTTGCTCCCCATCTCGGCTCAGTCCTCTGCAGAAGGCACGGTAAAAAGCCTGAGGGGGAATGAACAAGTATAAAACGGTGAGGGTTGTGTGTAAATGGCACATTAGAAGCAGTCATTATGTGGTGGCAGAGACAGGCTAACTATGACCTTATTTAGCTGACTGTGACACAGTAAAAACACCTGTTTTCCAACACAAACTATTTTAGTTGAAACGCACATTTAAACCCTATATGATGCATTATTTTTTACTCTAATTGAACATGATGGCATTCATCTTATAAAATTATGTCCGCCCACAGAGGTGATTATATTATCAACAGTCATCACTTGTAGATTTTTTTCCCCCCCAGGGTGTAAATTAAAAATGACTCCAAGCACTTTACCCTACATGTCGATGTAAAACTGACAAAGTAAATTAATTGGACAACATGTAAAACAATATTATCCTACACTGATACAGCTATAATGATTAATAAAATGCTGTGTGTTGAAAGCAAAACACGGTGTTTTACTGTCATTTCACGCAGTACTGATTGTGAAATGAAAGTGTAGTTCCTTTAAATCAGAGATGCGCTTCAAAACATTTTAAAAAGCAAATCAGTCATCGAAACTGTAATTAAATTAAGTGAGTGTAAAATGACTCATATGGCAACGATTAGCACTATAAATTATATATTCCCCCCATCAGTCGGTATAAAACACTAAATCTCAGGCTAATTAGAAAGGACACGTTGTTGTTTTTGACGGTTGTACTTCATGTTTCACAATAGAATAAACAAGTGCTTTTTGTATGTAGATTTGTCAAGTTTGAAATTTTGCCAGGTGTGATCAAATATGTTTTTAGTTGCGTGAGCATGAGTCAGAGCAAAAATACACAAATGTTGGCTATTAACCCACAAGAAAGTGACTTTTATCTTTGCTGGAAAAGCATGCACTTTTTTATGTTTATGGTTGCGGTAGTAGCCAGTTAATTTTATAGGCAGTAATATATTTTTTTTTACTTATAGGTCTATTTTATTTCATACTGCATGTTTTTTTTATTGCATGACTCGGTCTTCCTTTGAGCAAAAATAAAGAACGTGGTAACAAATATTCCTTCAGGCATTTTACATTTGACTTTTTCAACAGGGGATGTTTGCGTTAAATTAAAATAAATATATAATAACAATAAAAAAACAGCCTTCCAAACTCATTTCATAATGTAGGACAAACAAGGTGAGCTGACAGTGCAGGAAATTCGAGGGCCTGGATCCATGTTTGTGGCAAGTTATGTTTTCCCACACAGGAAAAAGGTTTACCGTGGAAGTTCAAGTCTCCCGATGGTGAAAGCGCCACTGGCACAGAACCAAGTGACTTTTACATTTAGTTAAGAATGAAACATTAAGAAAAATGCTATATATATATTTTTTAATATATATTTTCCAGCACGTGTTTTAATGCTGTTTTTCACTGCTCAATCCTAATCAGATTTCTATATTATTTTTTTATACTCTTAGGAACTTGAAACTTTCTGGAGATTAAGGCATTATTCACACTTGAAGAGGGCTTGCAGAGTTAAAGTGCTGCTTACATGGTTAGCCACAGGACTGACTGCCTTTTTCAGTCAGGTCATTACAATTGCTTCACAGATCTTTGAATTCTGTCTACTTTGCTTCTCCTTCCCCAGTTGGGATGGGGTTAAATATAATTTTGCACAGGTGCAACATAAGTCACCGTGCAGGCACTTGTTGTTCTTTCTCCATACGCGCAACTTTGTTCAACCTGTTCTCTCTATAACCTTTGGATTACATTTACACTTTGACAGTAGCCTAAGTGCCTTGTCGTGTTCTTTAAATCCCTGTCAGTTTCTTTCCCGGTCGAAGGGTTTTACGTTTCTATAAGTCGTGACAAGTCTTCACACACGCAAGGGCCACTGCTTGTTTTAGCAACCTATACGTGCTGTGGACAAGGGAGCAGGGATGTCAAAACGTGGGGTGAACTATGACCCCCCCTCCCACCTGGTGATCATCATATAGTAATAATCCCCCGCAGAATCAACTTTTAATTTTATTTTAGATGATGAAAAGTTGATGTGTTTTCTAAGAGTTTGCTCTCTGTGCTTTAAGGCTCAATCAGTAAAAGTTGAGTATTATTCTTCTGTTAAAAAGTTACAACAAGCGAGCCGAGTTAGTTTTGCTCCCTCCTTGCAATATACTGACATATACCCTGCCAAACAGAATCTTACCCCAATAAATAGCTGCCAAAGGTCCTGCGGTATGTCAGTAATCCACAGTAACTATAGAGGCGACGAGCTCCAACAAAGCGTCGCTAAAAGTTTTCCAAGTTCCAAGTCCATGAAACTTTCATGTAGCCATGCAGCCAACTCTCTGGTGTCTCGGATCTTTGCAGAGATGTGACAAGTTGTGAAAATTTTGTGGAAAAGAGACGAAGAAGTTTGGAGGAGAGACAGCAGCAGCGTGGGAGTCCCGTCCGGAGCTGGGGCTGGAAGTGTGCGTAATGCGCACCGGTCCTTCACTTTTCAGGGCTCCGGCTCTGGAGCGCTCAGCCCGCCCTCCGACACGCCTCCCCCCCTCCTTCTCAATCATTAATTCCAATGTTCCTCCTCTGTTTATTTGTGTTTGGATAGCAACTGGGGCTCCAGACCATGGTAGAGAAACGTGTTCTACTCAACCTGCTCCTCTGACACCTCTCATATACCGTATAGCCAAGGCTGATACCTTCTTTTGGAGAGATTATTGGAAGCGCAGGAGGAAACCCTGATCCCTTCCCCCCCACCTCTCAAAAAAAAAACCCTCCACGCTTTTGAAAACGTGCTTTTGGATACTTGAGCAGCTTACAAGATTTTTTTTTTTTTTTTTGAAACCATAGACCCCATTTGTGAAAATGGAGGGCACATGCAACAGCCACCACATTAAATCGTTTTTATTTCATTGTGGTAAGAGTAAAGAATTCTGAGGTTTGTGTGACCAGAAAAAAAAGCGAACCATTCAGATGATGAGCAAATACAACATAAACAGTTAATGCGACATGTCTTCACTTTAGAAGCTGCTGTTCTATCTTGTGTTAAGTTATATATGAAAACACTTCCATTGAATCGACTGATTAAACGCAGGTTGTCCGGACAGTTTTACCTCTGTTATTTACAACTTCAATGAGCTTATTACCACACAAATCATCTCACATGTTCTGCAAAAAAAATGAACTCATATTTTATTATATTTGATCAACTGCGTGCAATAAAGTAGGCTGTTATGTGCTGAGGGACGAATGTGTTTAGAACCGTTTTCATGATGAAAAAAACCCCTTATTTGTTTCAAACAGATAATAATTCAATCTCACTTTTACACTCTTTATCTTTTCACGCTGTTTTGTTTTTCATAAGGCGGTATTGAAAGTGGTGGAGAACAATTAGGCTTGTTCTTTCAATTGTGTGTGTGGCTTGTTTGGTGTGGTCACAGATTTACAGTAGATAAGTGTATTTAAGATCTGTGACAGCCGAATTCAAAGTTCAATGTGCTTCATACGTAGAAAAGTGACATTACGCACATGCTGTCAAAGAAGCTGGGTTTTATTTGTCGAATTTTCCACGCACAAGTAAATCACTGATAAACTCATTGGGTATGATTTTTACAATTGAACCTATTTTAAATCTGTGCTTTAGTTAGTAGAAAAAAAGCACCCAGTTTATTTTTTAAAATCCTGTTTTTCCCCTTCTGATGACTGTATTTTTTTTTTTTTTTACTATGAATGACATAACGACTAGGCTCAGGGTTAGGTTTTTTGAGTTTTGAACATGAATGTGCAATGCTTCCATGGTGAGCGCAGGAGGACTGGCAGAGGTTTTGCAGTTGTTGCTGCAGTTCTGGCTTTTGCTGTGGATTATCGCTGTGCTGAATGCGAGTCTGCAGCGCCGCCTATTGAGACATTAAGAGAACGACACGCTGCTTCCTCTTCGACTCAGCTGTTTGCGGCTCTGACAGAACACTGTCTGTAAAAGCAACTTTTTAAATATATTCTTTTGTCGACAGAGGAAAAAAAAAAAGAAGAGAAGCTTATCCAAAACGACATCATCGCCGTGGTAGATTATTACTTTGAAAAAAAAAACCGAAAATTAACAATACATAAGAGTTGAATGTTTAAAAACGAAACCCAATTTAACATAATAATATAAGTATATATAATTACAGCAACTAGACAGTGGGGTTTCTAACTCGTTTTTTTTCAAGCAAGTCTTTAAAAGTAGAGTTAATGAGCGAATATGAGTAAAGTGTGTCGACAGATCTCAGCTCATTATGTGAGAGATAACAACTGTAGCACTTGTCTAAGACGTTTAGTCGATCCAAGAGCTCGTGTAGTTTAATTTTCGTTTTCTTAGAGTTGCAGAACTTTTTCTGCACACAGCATGCTTGTGGTTTTCGTTGGGTTTCATATCACCCAGGCCCCTGTCTTCACTGTCAAAACACTGAACAATTGCAGGCAGATTAGAAGATACACAAACCACTCTATTTTTTTTTTTTACATTATACTGATGATGGCATTTTCTCAACATATCCGTTCCACTGTGGACATGCCTAACAATGTAGATTGATGTTTATTTTTAGTCCTTTAAGAAGGAATTCATCAAGGCTACCCGTGGGATTTTAAATATCTGATAGTCTGGGTTATAATAGATTTAGCAATAATTAAATTTCCATTTAGTAGTGTAATCAATGTAGTCGAAAGTCATAAAAATCTTAGAAAATGTTCAAGTATTTCTGCGAGGAAAATATCGACTTCCTGTGGGAACAGGTTTTTTCTTCTTCTTCAGAAACTCTGAATCACTCAGTCTCATTTCTTTCAGCAAACCTCCACAATGAATTATAGGCGAACGTTTTTATATGATATCGCTTTTTATAGTGAGTATTTTATAGTGAAATTATTTTACATCAGTCTTTCTACATCTTCTGTTGTTTTAACACAAATATTATTCTGACCCAGAATAATACTCTACTAGTGATGTTAGCTTGCGGTTGACTTTCCTATGACATGATTTTCATATACTTATAAAAATGAGACTCTTCATTAAGTCAATCAGTTTATAGCGACCTCCGGAACACGGTCGAGTCTGATCTCGTTTTAATGAGCCTGTGTGTGACGTTTGGTATGTGTTCTCTGCTTCAAACTTTTTTCCTGTGAAATGTTTGCAGTATTATTATGACTGTATTCTTTTATAGTTGGGCTCATGTCGGAGCCACAGAGTTAGTGCCTTGCCCTTTGGCCCTGCCCTGAGTCCTCTGCAGCCGCCATCATTCTCTCTGATAATCTGACTCCCACAGAGTATCAGTGTCGCAGCTCAGCGCAGCTGCCAAGCCTGTAATGGCCGACACTCCTCTTCCAATAACACAGTGACATTAGAGAACACTATTGCACATTATTAGTGAAAACACTAAATAAGAAGTGGATACAAAATGTCACTTTCAAATCGCCAATGCGTGACTGAACTCTGAATATTCCCCTATTGTGTTGTGGTAATCATTTTCACATTAAAACTGCTCTGCTGTCATTTTTACATCTCCTAGTTTATTATAATTGAAGTTTTATAAGACAGGTTCATACATATGTCAGTGTTCTGGCCTTTCTGTAGTAACTCATGTATGTAGCCTAGAATTGTTTAAACACCAAAAATAAAGTGGTTAAATTAAATGGGATGAATGAGGTCAATAAAGCTTTGGATTAGGTTAAAGCATGTTTAGGGTTGAATGCTTTTCCTTTATTGTATATCAACAGTTTCTCATTTCCCCGAATCTGAACTGCTGCCACATGTCATGACTCGATATTCAGCTGCTACGGATGTTTTTTGACCTCTTTATGTATCCTGTCACCTTACTTTCAAATACAGCTTACCTCCACTCTGCAGTATCCCTGATAGAAGATGTGCAGCTCCTGTCACGTTCTGGATTCTGACTGGCTCAAGGTGTGTGTGTGTGTGTGTGTCTCTCTGTGTTGCTAGTGTCTGTGTCGTGTTGCCTGACAGGATGTCAAGGTCCATACTGTAAGAACAGAGGGAGGTAAACCTGTCACTCTTGCCTACCTGCTGCGGTTTCAGAGCCCCCACATCCCCACCTACACTCTCACTCATCCTGCCTCAGCAGCGGTTCTCAGGATGGGTGTTTTGCTCTCAAAGACCCTCATAGTCATATTTTCCTCCACATCACACTGTTTTACATGAAATTGTGCACTTCTAGAAGTAGGGGGTTACACCTCCCTCTCTCTCTCTTTCACATAAACACAATGTTTTACACGAAGCTGTGCTCTACTAGAAAAAGGGGGTTACACCTCTTTCTCACACAACACACACACACACACACACACACACACACACACACACACACACACACACACACACACACACAGGTTATTTTCTTTTTTTTTGGTTTTTCTATTTAGAATATAATCTTTGATAATTTGGACCCAGTGCTCATACTGCTGTGGACAGAATAATAAACTGATTGAAATAATAATTATAAATAATGGGCTAAGTAATTAATGTTCATTAGTTAAGAACACAGGGAATTGGTAAAAGGCATTTTAGCAGATACAATAATATATCAAGTATTACAGCTCTGCCACAATTTTTTTTTGTTTGTTTATCCAGTGAGTCATCTTTTTTATGATATACAATAACATTAACCTGCTGGTAGCCACCCTTTTTACAGTCAAATGGAGTTTTTAAATCATTATTATTATACTAGTTAAAATGAAGGATTCAAGTAAGGCCGGTTATTTAAATATAATAAAGAAATATACGCATGGATTTATCAGAATGTGTTATTTCATGTTTAACATTTAAAGACTTCTAAAATAGGTTTTATACTAAATTTAAGATATTTGAAGTTGTTAATACAGATATTACTTTAAGCTCATAATGCTGATATCAGTGCTGACATCATGAAGCATATTTTAAAGGTTTCTCTGACAAAAAAAAAAAGATATGGAGAGAAACATGATTAACAGAAACAGTTATCAGTCTTTTTTTTAATGAATGAATGAATGAATATCTCTACTTGCAGATAAACCTGAGTTTAGTTTGGGACAAATGGGAAAGTGAACTCACTGGACTAAGAAAACAGAAGACAATGACACTGTGCAGACTTCACTTTCCTGGACAGTTGAGTACATACTACTAAATCCTTATTACCACACTCCTGCTTTATTGTACAAGATTGCCCCCTATTGGTCTACCTTCAAATTACTATTACAGCCACATTTCACTTGTATCACCATCAGCTGTTTCACTCTGTAACGAGTGCATTATAATCTCATTTTGTAGTGGTATGTATAATGTGGGGGAAGAAACATAAATTCATATTTGTGAAATCAATATAAATCAAAGGGGATTAAATTAGACCTCTCTTTGTTAAGTTTCATAAGTTCTGCACTGGTACTGTTCTTTTCTTTTTTATGCATATATTCTGCTCAATCCCTTTGTCTCAAATTTCACTCAGAACATTAAACACAAGGAAAAAGTAGAGGTTAAACTTAAGTGTTTATACTGAGTGTGTGTGTGGAGCTGTGGACTGGCAGTGTGTCGGGTATACACAGTGCATTCTTCTTCTCTCCTGCTGATCTCTTCTCCATCTGCTGTCCATTGCCACTCTCTTCACTGGTCTCCTGCCATCTGTTTAACAGCACTCTGCACCTTTGCGTGACCAAATGCCTTTGCTCCCTGCAACGTCATCCACTTTGCCAGAGAGGCATAGAGAAGAAAACCGCCATGATATCGTGCTCCTTCAACCAATAAAACCCACCAGTTAATGCTGCTCAAGCCCAGCACCAAATCCCATTTGTCAGCAAATAGCTTCCTCTGGGTTGTCTGTGCTGGCCAGGCGCTTCTGTAGAGCTCCCTGCCATTAACATGACATCTTCAGTTATTTGTTGTCTGCTCTGACGGCAAGCAGAGTGAAGAAGCACTGGAGAGAGTGAGCGAAGAGAGGGATCTGTGTATGATCATAAATGTGCATCAAAAAATGTCTCATCAGACATCTGATCTATGTTAAATCATCAGCCGGCTTAACTGATAGCTCCAAAAGTCAACACCACGTCTGTGTTTATATAAAGCCACATTCATTTGAGCTAATTTAACACTTAACGCTCCTCATTTGCTCTTTTCTGTTTTTAATATGTGGGAAAAGCCACAGGTGGCTGGGGTTTTAAGACAAGAAGTTGTAAACAAAGGCCTTATTCTACAAGGGAAAGTATATTACAAGTGATTGCTGCACTTGTCTCGTACCTATGGGAAACTGCAGGGACTGATAGTGAAAGGGTGAAGTGATGGGAGCGTGTTAGAGATTAAGTTGGGGAGAAGTGTAAGGAAATACAGGATTGAGAATAAAAAGGGAAAACTGGCTGGATAGAAAATGAGAAACAAAGAGATGAGAATGTGTGTGTGTGTGTGTGTGCATGTGCGTGTGTGTGGGGGTGTTTTGGAGGATGTGCGTGTGTAAAAACTCAGCAGGACAGCTGGGGAAGGTGGGCAGTATCCTGCACACTCCAGGCTCCACTTCCTCCACAGCTACAATATAGGCAGAGAGGGTCATATCAAACTGTCTTGAGCGTGCTCTCCCTGATTTGAGGTCACTGCATTTTTGCATTGTTATGTGTTCGTCATGAAAAAAGTATTTTCTCCGAGCATGTTCTGAAGCTCTTCATGGCTCAGCTGTGACAGGCGTGACCTTTTTGTTGCCGGGCGGGGATTCTCTGGATTCAGCTGCTCTGCTCGTGCGAGGGCTGGGGTGATTTTTAAAAAGGTGCTTTATGCCTTATTTGCCCTCCATACAGTGCACCATGGCTGTTTTTACTCTTTTCTCCTTGAACAGTGAGTGTATGTGAATTAATTTTACTGTGGAGCTCAATTAAAATTTATTCTGCAAGATTTTTTATTATATTTTTAATGGTAAACTTCTCTGCAACTCATAAAAATGTTTCCGTAAGTGTTTCATTCGTGGACTATAGCACTGTTTTGGTTATATTATTATTAATTACATGTTTGAATATAGTGTATATGTGGCATTTGCATTATAAATATACATTTTCAGGCGGCAACCACTTAGCTTAGTTTAACATAAAGACTGCAAATAAAGGAAAAAGCTGGTTTGGCTCGGTCCAAAGGTAACAAAATCCAATTACCTGCTCCTCTAAAGTTCTAATTAACATATTACTTCTTGAGGTTTATGTGGAGGACTTTTAGGTGCGGCCAACAAAGCAAGATATATCAAGTTAATTACTGAACTTTGGAAGCACTGGATTATGTAGCTTGGCTTGGCCTGCTTACTTTAGCCTTATATTTTATGATAATTTATTACATTATATCACTCATCTCTTTGAACTTGACAAGAAAGAAAATATTTCCCTGACAGCTTCACAAAAAAAAAAAGAAAAGTTGAAGCCATATATTCTTTTAGCTTTAAACAGTGTATTTGGCATCTAACACTGTGTACTTAATGAAGTTACTGAAACCATTGAAGTTGTACCTTTGTGGGCCCAAAGCGTTGAATCTCCGGGTGAAACTGTGCTCTCACTCCCTGCTGCTCATCAGCTCTTGCTGTTGAAGTGATGGACAGTAAAACTCTCGCTGCACCTGTTTCCTGGCCACGCTCAAGTGTTGTTAATAGGCTGATGAGAGACGTTAACAAAGTTACTGCAGCACGGTGGAGGGATAAATCAACAGAGGGGGGAGAGTGTCTCATCCAGTCTGTCAGAAGTGACATTTTTAAAAGGTCCCAGTGACTGCTGCATCCGTCCTGTACCTGGGGTTAGATGGAAAGATGGAAACAGAGCGAGGATGAAGTGATGACAGCAGGGGGTGGAGAGCTTTAACAGTGCTTGGATGGAGAAGAATGGCGGCTTGGAAGGACACAGAGATGAAGAAATGGAGGAATGGCAGAACGGAGGGAGGAAAAGATGTTTGAAGAAGCGATGGAAAAAAAAGAGAGAGGGAGAGATAGGTGGATGGAAAGGGTTGAAACTCAGGAATGGAGGAACAGCTGAATAAAAAAAAGGTTGTTGATGCAAACTACCAGTCATGATTTAGTGCAATCAGGCCTACTTGAAAACATTTGTGATATTGTTGGGTGAGGAATGAATAATGCAATAGACTAAGTCATTTTCCCACATCAACAGCAACAACAATAACATTCATCCTGTGTGATTTCATATAATTTCTTTATTCCCTTGCCTTTTTCTCCCTTTGTGATGTGCCAGACGTATGCGCATTACAAAGAGAGTCAGGAAATGGCTTTCCACTTAAAAAAAATGAGAGCAGATCTTGACACTGTTACAAGGAGGACCTTTGGCTGTGAAGGACCTTTGGGACAGCTACTCTGCAGGCAGGCGGCCTTTTTTTCAGATGTTCATATAAGCATAAGACAATCTAATTAAATTTACCCACAAAGAGCAATATTTCTTCAGCGTGTTATCATTATTGTGCCAATGAGTCGCTGAGATATTACTATCATAAAAGAGCAAAAGGCGAAAGTTTCTCTCAATGCTAAAAATATCTGTGCTGGCAGTCGTCCAGCATTGTTGCTTCTCTCCCTCTCATTTCCCTACTCTTTGAACTAAAATAACATCATTTTCTGAATGGACTCTTGTGTTATTGATGGATTTCTGCTCCACTGTGGTTTGAATTAATAGCTCGGATGCCTGTATGGTTGCATTTAGTGTGTGGACACACGCATGCATGCACACAAACATACAAAAAACGCTTTCAGGCATTTTTACATCGGCGCACACTCATGCTAACTCACACACACTAAGTAAATGTTAATGTACACAGGTGCAGTCTTTAGGGAGGTTGCTTTTGCTCTCTCATCAGTCACTCGTAATCACTTCCCTTCCAGCCCAGTAAATCACCGTCTTTTACTGATGCATTTATAGGATGCATGTTCACAACTTGTAGCAAGGGAAAAGTTTGACCACCACCAGGAATACATTATAAGCTTCTGCATCCATACAGTCACACAGTCAATACAGTCATGCAGTCAAGTCACAGACAGGAAATATTGTTTTATAAATGTCTACTTGCTCTCTGAAATGTATTTGTGCTTTTAATAGGGTTTTAAGCTGTTTACGACATATGGGTGAGAGTGGAGTTATTGGTCAAGGGGGGGCTGCTGGGCGGCTGTGGATATTGGCAGGTTGCACTGCTCCACCAAACTGGTCCTGGGGAGGTCCCAATGACCTGTTTTATACCAACACTGGTGCTTTGTCGTAAAAGCAGGGGGAAGTCGAGTCACAACTCGAGTATTCGTTTGAAGCGGATGGAAAAAGGCCTCCTGTGGCAAGACCATGCGAGTGTTGTGTGCTGCTGTGTCTGATGGGAGTGGAAATGCGCAGAAAAACAGGCTACTTTGTCTTTACATAGACTTTAGATTGGTGCCCAGGTTCTGGTAAAATACTCCTAATACCACAGAGGAAAGAGAACCACATTCCCTGCTTATTTTTTTGGATGGAAACAGTCTCTTGTCACTGGTGTTTGAATGCCGTAATTGGACGTTTAGGGGCTTTCAGAGAGAGGTGTGATGTAGTGTTAAAACTGCTCACAAATCACATATTTCTCACCTCTGTGGAGGTTCAAATCCTGGCTCTGCCACTCTCCGGCCATTCCGCTTTTGAAATTCACACGGTACCGTCCTGAATGAGACAGGTGAGGAAAACCATCACTGTGGAGTGGTGTTTCAGTAGATTTAATATTTCCTAAAAGCCTTGAATTTTACCTGTCACTTGAACAAAAAGTGTCTCTGCATGTGCAGTGTGCGTCAGAGTGATGGATGGTGTAAGCATGTTCCAGGATTATGTTTTATGAAAGTTAAAGGGCCCTGGGGTTGGTCTGTGAAGCACATAATCTCAGTCAAAGTGCTGGGCTGGATGAACCAAAGCTTTATTATTAAACACATATGAGAGGGCCTATAGAGCTGGTGGAGGCCCTGCACATCCAACTTAACACTCTCTGGCGGCTCTCATCACACGTCCTTGCCATTTGGGCATGAAATTAAAATGCTTCTCAGGAATCCATTGACTACCACGCATGAAATAAGAACTGCATTCCTATGAATTGATACATTTTGAACGGGCAACCTTAGAAGACCCTTTGAACGTGCTGTCATGTCTTAACCTTATGCTATCTTTCCAGTTTTTTGGGGGGGGGGTTCTTTTCATACAGTGGTTTTATCTCTGAGGGGAGAGTATTAAAAAAGGTAATACTTTTGGCAATATGTTTCACATTTGATGGTACAAGTGAGAATTGGCTATAAATGATGTGGTATTGATTTCACATGTGGAGGAGGAGTACCACGACTCGAAGAGAAGAAGAGGAAGGGGAATGCAGTCTCCGGGATGTTCATGGAAGGCTTGCTGTAGGCTCTAGGGGGGCCCGGGGCCTGGTTCCGAAGCCTTGGGAGCCGTTAAAGATACTATAAAAGTTCCAAATCCACAATTATTCTGACTTTTTAGATTTATAAATCTTTGCTAATGCTCATGGTGGATGTATTACTGGTTTAAACATGGAAATTGATTGCCGCTCCCTTGGTAACAATGCACTTGGTAATTATAAAAGAAACCATAACAGTAACAATTTTTTATAGAATCTGGCACAGTAGGTTTGGTAGTACATAGTGACCCATATGGGTCAGTTGGAAACACACTGAAAAAGGAGGGTACAGCCAGATTCTATGTTCAAAACATTCCCCAGTCCTACAAGTTTATGTCTGATGTCTTTGGCATTTCTTGATCACTTCTGGACTGGACTGGACTGGAGTGGTTGACTTCAAAACTATTAACAATGGATCACATGACTACATGCAAGCTACTTGGAACGATGAATTCACATATAAATATCACTCAACTGTGCAGTCCTGCTCAACTCTGTGGAGTGTTTTAATGTTTTTCAGCAAGGTGTTTTGGTTTTCTTGCCTGTTGGCTTCACTATCAATGTTGATATCCACTGTGAGCTTCCTGTCCAGCCCTAAACAACAGAAAGATGAAATTAGCAACTAGATGATACACACATAGTGGAGTATTTAGCAGTAAAAGAACCACATATTTTCCAAAGGAGTTGATGAAGACCAAAAAAAAAGGAAAAAAGCTAAAAGCAGAGTAAATACTAGGCTTACATTCTGGAAGCCAGAAACCAGAAACATAGCTCCAACGGATTTATAACTTGCTTTACATCTGCACAAATAGGCAACTGTTTGCTTATATGTTTACCATATCAACTTAAAAGGTTGATATATGTCTGTGTTTACAGCTTATTTTCTGCCCCCAAGTGGCCAAAAAATCTGTTATTGCTGGCTTTAAAAAAGTTGCAGTAAACTTTGGGTGGTATGAGGATGTCATTCCGAGTGTTTTTGGAATAATGACAACTTGCAAGATTTACGTTCTTGCCTGGGTTTTATGCTCATCCATCAGTTTATATGCATCCTGTAGTGGTTTGAAGTAACACAGGGGAAAGGAAGGTTGCTCATGCTGAGGTTCCCTGATTGGAGGAACAGAGCCTGTGTAGTAGAGGCTTGCAGCACAGTACAGCACATGTAACTTTGGCAAGCCCCAGCTGGCCTGGACGAGGAAGCTGGAAATGTTTACCATGGTCCACATGGCTAATTTGTGTGTTTTTATTTAGCTGTTGTGTATCTGGGACTTTTGGTTGGGAGGGGGGGTGGTATTGAATAGGGGGTGCAGCAACAGTCAACAGATGCTGTCAAAGTGACCGCAGGGAGGAAGCAAAGACAAATGCTCCTCATTACAGTGCTGACTGCGGCCCAGTGGCCCAGTAACCAGCAGAAACCAGCTTCATGTCTATGACTGTACAGCTGGAGATCAGCTGATCCTCACTGGCTTTACTTACAAGTCAAGTCCTATCCACTTCTTCATTGCTTTGATTTAAAAAAGATACACCGTGGCAGCCATCGTTGAAACACATGAAAGGTGTTCAAATTAAAGGCATGGTACAGAAGCCATTGTCATAGCTAGCATTATATTAACCATGCTATACCACTAATGCTGACCCAGCTGAAATTACGATTCAAATCATCATTTTTAAACCATATTTACCATCCAGTCATGGCATGATGCACTGACTGACAGGTCGGGGCACTCCCTAGTAAGATTTGGCCTGCAGTGCAGCAAGCCAGACCACATCCGAGGTGCTCGGATTTCACTGTCAGTGGAATTCTGCATTGTCTGAACACTGTCCAGTCACATTGTTCATCTGAGAAACATAAAGAGATGTAAGAAAATATGAGAAGATTTAATTAAATGTAACCACATGGGATGCATAACTGACATTTTTAGGCCAAAAGGCGGGTAACCAGAAATTCACTCTTAAAAGACCTTTATGATCAGATATCAAAAATCATATTGATATGACAAGTGTAACTGCATACTTGCACTCCTCTGGCTTAGATAGCCCATTTGTCAGTTCAATTAATCTTTTGACTTATGATCACAAAGATTTGACGATTATGAAAGAACTTTACACGTGACGCATTCTTGTGTGCAATGAATCAGTATTTGTTTATTATGTTCTTTTTTTCAGCTCAATATACCTAAAATTACTTCAAACTTTAAATTACATCTCTTCTGTTACTGCTATCCTCTTGGGCCCTTTAAGACCTAACACATCAGTTATGCTTCTCAAACAGATTCTGTTGTTTCCGTTGTCTTCATATTCCAGCTGGATCCTGTTTTCTTTATGATGAATTGGATGATATTATTATCCATTATCTCAATTATCTTTTCACTCTCCCTGTAAGTACTAGAGGTTCATTCATGTGCTTTGGGTTACAGCACAAAGTGAGAAAAAAACACATTTTTCCCAGCTCCTCACTGACTGAATTAACGGCACAGTGCAGCATGTCCACTGGGGTGGTTTCATTGGGCTGTGAAACCAACGTGAGCAATGTTCCTGACCCCAGTCAGGAGTCAGACAGCGGTACGGGGGTTACCAGGGGTTACATCGGGCCCCTATGGATGGACAGGCAGGGAACTGTAAACCTGGAAGACCAGGAGCCCGAGCGCTGTGTGTTTACCTCGGTGCTTTTATAAGTGATGTCACCACATTGTAAAAGGATACAGTTCTCGGCGGCCCTGTCCTTTTGTTACTATTTGAGAGAATAAACACGGGCTAAGTGCATGGAGAGAGATGGAATTAGAAGATTCTGTGGCTGCAGGGTAAGCAGGGGGAAGCAGGCTCCTGTGGTGCATGGTGCGTCCAAGCAGCTGAAGTGGGCTGTGGGGATCTGTAACTGTCCAGGTGCTGCGAACTCAGGCTCAACCTCTGCCGGCCAAACCTTGCTCACTGGTGAACAGGGAGATCCTGCCTATAAATATTCAGTCATCCTGCCTTTTTTGTGTACAGGGCTTCAGCAGCAACAAAAACACCAACTGCTGATGATCCCTCCGGGGGCTCCACTGTGTGTCTACACGAATGTGTGAATCACAGTGTGTGCTCTCTCTCTCTCTTGAAATGGAAGCATGGTGAATCACATCCTCAACTTTAGGGTCTGTCCTCAAAAATCACATTTCGAAAGCTCTTCTCATTCCAGCTCCTTTCAAATTCCATAAATATTCGGGCTCAGCTTCATATCCCTGCTCTCTGTCTTCCTCTTTACGATTTTGCTTCTCACAAAGGTCTTTGTGGTATTGCAACAGAAATTCACTTTACATAAGTCAAAGCAGCTATGTGTGGTATAAGTGTAGCCGTATGCGTGAAGGCAATGAAACAGCTTGTGTTTTATGTGAGCTCTCCCTGCACAGACAGCTGGGTGGTTGCTGGGGCTTTGTTAACCTACAGCTCCAGGGGTCCCAGTCTGCAGTGTAGTGGTGTAAGTCAAGCTAAGCAATTCCAGGCCAGCTGCAAAGGCAGGAATCTGGATATTCAGATACTGACTAGAATGGAGAGACTTTTTTTTTGCCTCTCAGGACCTTTCTGTTGAATAGACTTTGCATTCTTCTACTGGGAAGCTTTAAAATCTCATGTTGGTGTTGCACTCCTCTGTCGCCCTACAACCCCATTTCTCTGTTGAGTCAGGCACATTTTGTCGCATACACCACCGAAACCGGACCACTGGAATGATGTAGAAGCCTTTATGCCTCTCCGGTCATTTTTCTGATGAGACCTCTGCTGTCTTGTTGCCTTGCTCCGTTTCATGGTTCAAGTACTTGTATGATTCCTTGGCTTGGACTTTTATTAGCTTTTCCCGAGCCTCAAAGAACTTGGCCCGGCCTGTTTCTCCCCGGCACTTTCCCACTAATGAAGTGCACATTCTGCCGGAGCGCTTGGCTGAGCCCTGTTCCTTGGCCATCCCTTAATGGGAATTTCCCCTTCTTCCATGCATCCCTGCCTGCCTCGCTCTCTGCCACTGCCACTCTGGTGTGTGTGACTCATGTCCTGAACAGGCAGCCATCAGGGACGTTTGATTCATAAACCTTCTTACACTTGTTTGCCACTGTTGGACCGGTTGGCTGACTGTCTGGGCAACTGGCTGGCTGACTTGTTAAAGGGCTGAATTATTGCAGGACTGGGTGGCTTAAAATGGGATAAAGGTTCAGAGACTGAGACACTGACTGACGTTGAGCTGTTTACTGTGAGGAAAAACTTTTGTGTATAAAAAAGTGTAACCCTTGTAAAAACAAGTGTGTATTTGTATGCGCTGTCAACCTACTGTGAGTGGGTTTAGAACAAGAAAACATTCATCATCTGCTCTGACACATTTAAGAGGGTAAAGTCAGATACTATGACGCTGAAGCTGCAGACAGCCACCATTGCATTTTCCAAACTCGATCTCTGAATGCTGAGAAGAAAACAGGCTTCGGTGGAGGAAATTAGTTCAGATATGACTGCTTGCTTCCATACATGTTTTGCGACTTTAAAAAAAAAAAAAAAAAATCGGTCATCCCACCAGTGACAGCACCTGTTGCTCCATAAGTGAAAACAAATTGAACTGCAGCAATTGCTTCTTCTTTTTTTTCTTATATTCCACAAGGAGCTTTTCAGCATATGATATTTTGGAGTGTCTTAATCATAGGAAAAATAATCCTTGTATGTTTTCGTTGCACAGCTCAATGAGGATGAGATAGTCTACATCCTCAAATCAACCTTGAAGGGTCTGTGCTATCTGCATTTTATGAGGAAAATCCACCGGGAGATGAAAGCTGGGAATATACTCTGTGACAGGGAAGGTCATGCGAAACTGGCTGATTCTGGCCTGGCTGGACATTTGACGGTGAGCTTTGATTCCACTGGGCCTTCCACTCTCTAAAAGTCAACATAATAAAATCAGGTCTCCCCTGGAGAATATGGCATATGATAATCATTTCTGTCCGCAGTGATTTCACCACTATTAAACTAACCTTTCTGATGCAAAACAAAAGGCTGGGAGCAGTAGAATTTTGGAAGTGTTTATTTCCACACAGTCTTTGCTTACATTTTATGTCCAAAGAATGCTGCTGGGCAGGCTGCTCTCGCGAAACATTTACTGCCCCTCGTGAGCTTTCATCTTGTCAGAATCTAGGTCTACCTCAAGAAAAGCGCTCGGGAGCTGCCAGAGAGACAATATGCTGAGGACAGAAGAGAAGAAGCTAGACTCTTCAGGCTGTGCAGTTAATTCCCATTATGAGCGGTCGTCATGTTTCCAACAGAAGTTTGTGGTTTGGGCGCTTGCTGCTTACTCAGGACATTTTACTTTTCCCACACTGGCGTATCTTTGCTGCACTCATCTTATGGCCAGAGCTCCTCAGAGGGGGTTCAAAGAGGAGCTCTCAGCCCCCTGTGGGTGGTTTATCAGTGGACGGCTCTTTGTGGGCGTTGAACTGTGCTGTGGTTGAGGGAAGGGGATATACAGTCCTATGGGCTAACATGTCCATTGAGAGCGGAAGAAATGAGCTGAATATGCAAATGATAGAAAACAGAGCACAAAGCTCTGTGTAACTGTCCTCACGGGGTGAGCTCAGAGGTTAGAGACATCATCATCATCATTCATCATCATTTGCTTCCGTCCCAACAAAGTGCCCTCGAGCAAGATACTGAATCCCTACCAGCTCCAGAAGTGCCGCTCGGTGGCCCATCCTGACCTTTGACCTCGCCACTGAGGAGTGGAGGAGATAAGAAAACTTTCCCTTAGGGACCTGTAAAAATGGCAAATTATTATTTTTAAGTGACAAAGATCCAGAGACCGAAATAACGAGAGTGGAAAAAATGACAGAGTGAAAAGGACAAACGAATTAATCTTCATCAGTTCTCCTTTCACTGAATTAAAATAAGCATTAAGCATTATCCTCTAAAGACTCCTGGGATATTTCTAACCAGAGCTGGTGACCAATGCCTGGAGGTCCGTCCTTTTGGTTTAAAACCGCACAGCTGCAAACAGGCCCGATCTGATTCTGCTGCTACTGGCTGGGTGGTCCACAGTCTATAGAGCATAAGCGCCCCATTACTTACCTGGCTGCATTGTTTTACTTTTTGGACACTTAGCCATTTTTGCTAAGCACTTGATGATTTAAAGAGATCCATAAAAACTGCAGGACCGTGACCCTCAAGAACCTGTGTTGGCTGAGACTGAGCTGGATTCAGATATTGGGAACAAGGAGGAGCTACAGGGAGGGTGTTAGGGTTTCAATTTAGTATGGCAGGAATATATATATAGTACAATAAACCATTTTAAACCTCAGCGTTTAACATATGTAACACAGAAATAATTCGAAAAGAAAAAAAGACCAAGGGGTGAGACGGGGGGAATTTTTTTTTTTTGCTCCGATTTACAGCCAACAAATCTGCAGAGTTCATCATCCGTTTCTCCGTCAAGGCTGCGAGGGAGGGAAGAAGGGCTGGGTAATAGTGTGTAATGGTGATGTGTTTTACAGGGTCATCCTTGTTCTTGTCCAGGCTCCACTGGCCTATTTGGAGGCCTCCTTTTCACACTGAAAGTGAAACACTAAAGATGCTGTTTGATCTCGTTCCCCTTCTTTCGTAAGCTGTAACTTCTGAGGCCAAAAGGCCTTTTTAGCTGACAAGAGATGTCATCCAAAACCTGAGTAATGGCAGTTATATGTTTTCTGGATACAAGTGTATAGAGATTAAGGGAACCCTACCACTGGAAATAAAAACATCCTCAATAGGTGTATTCTTCTTGTCTTTACATGAGAATATCCTCTGGTAGAGGGGAAAGGCCAGTAGAAATGATGCTGTGCAGACCAGAAGCTTTACTTACACGTTGCCTCCTCTCTTGCTGAACCCACAGCATGGCATATAAAACCTGCGGTAGGAAACAAAAAAAATGAGCAGAGCAGAGCTAATCCTTGGCTTTCCGAAGAATGTGACATTTTTTTGCAAATAACAGTTGTACATGTGTAAATTTGAGTGTTAGATGGCCGCTGAGGATATGACCTACAACTTTTATGAGGCTGGTTATCCTTAAAAAATGCGACAATGAAAATGAGCAATCACAACCCCATCAGGCGAGCCAGCATGGGAAAAAGTGTCTCACAAAGATACCCTGAATAAGTTGAAGTGATAAACAAATGACGGTGATGGAGTTTAAATGTGGCCCTTCTTCATGTGGTCTAGGCGGTTGTACTTGGGGCTTACTGTTCTCTTATATCCATATGCAATCACTGAAACACTCTCAGCATGAGCTTTTTTTTATTAGATCAAATAAAGTAAACAGTCCCAGTGAGTGTTTTTGATAAATGCAATTTGCTGCTATGCTTCTTTCCAGGCTGCATCTTGTGTTCAGCCTGTTGTAAGTTAATTTGCCAGATCAACTGAAAAAACAGAGAAATCTAATGGAAAACACTGCCCTGGCATCCACACTGCATACCAGTGGTTGTCTAAAGAATGGGAGCTCTTTAATGTGGTGATTGCATGGTTTCAGTTTGAAATTTAGTTTCCGTAAAAAGAATGCGCTCTTCCGTTGTGTTTTTTCCTTATTTTATCCCTATTTCCTTTCATTTGTTGTTTAAATTATCAGCTTTGTGTTTTTTCCAAGGGAAAGTGCTGTTAAGGTACCAGACCTTCCATAAATCCAGCAAACTTCCACGAATAGAGGGGAGGGGAGCGTTGGGATTTTGGGCAAAAGTAAGCAGTCTTGGAAAAATCAAAGGCGTATGGCACCTGAGGGAGGTGTACTCCCAGCCATAGTTTTCATTTATGGTTAGCTACGGCTGGTTAGGAACTGGGTTTGACACTACTGCAGCAGTGGCGTGCTTCCTCTGTGTCCTTCCCCACTGTGCTGCGACTGCTGCAACCGTCTCACGCCTACAATAAGATGTTAGGGGTCCTCTTTCAAAACTGTCATTTATGCTCTGAACTGCGTCTCACCTTTTTTGGGGAAAGTTTCACTTGTTGCATTCCAGAGCACACCGGAGGAGCTGTGATGGCTGCAGTTTTGGCTCCTTTCCCCTGCAGGCCTCCGTTTTTGGCTCGGCTTTCTCCTGCTGTATAAATAATAAACAACAATAAATTTAATTTGGACCACACTTTTAATTTATAGTGAAACTCAAAGTACTGCAGTATTAATAACATAGAAATTAAGTAAGAGTAGTAAGAGTTTAGAGGAATAGTAAGGTTTTTTTAGAGCATTTTTTAAAAATAAGAGTCTAGGGTCTGTGCTGCCCTCAGATGGTTAGGCAGGCTGTTCTACAAGCGTGGTGCAGCAGAGCAGAAGGCACAGCCAGCATCTGCTACAGGGGGAAAAAACACATCCAGCAGTCAGCCAAACAAGACTCTAGCCTTTACAAAAAACACGTTTACAAGGCCCCAGGCAGAGCTATTCTGATGCAAAGGCGTCGTAAAGGAGAAGGAAGTTGTATTGACCTTAAACCCAATGTCCCGCTGACTTACAGAAAGCATAACCTTCTATGTATAATTCAGACTGAGTTTAACTACCGCCATCTTACTTAATACAACCATCAAGTGCGCTTAATCATCATCCACAATCGCGAGGTGTCACTCCGAGGTACGATGATGGATCTGCTGAACGTCCATGCTTGTACTGTGCAATGTGAAATGATTATGTTATTATATTTTCTTTACCTCATATTAAAGATACACACAGTGACATTCACAGGCACACACAGAAACAGACACATACACACACACTTGAGTATGCGCAAGCAAATGTTACACTTCATCATATTCACCAGCTCTCTCCAATCGACATGGACACAGAAAGTAGGCTCTCTTATTTTCTCTGGAGCAGGTTGAGGGCTTGTGGTGTAGGTCTAAATGTGGGTTATTGTTATTCGAGAGTACGTGCTGGAATATTTGGGCGTATCGATTGCTCTTTGCTGCAGGCCTTCTTGGCAACGCCACAAAAACCTCTCGCTGCACACTGCCAGTAGGCCCATTTCTGCTACACTTATTTTTAATACAAGTATTACATGACTTTGCTCTCTCAAGGTTTCAGAGGGGAGGAAATAGCAGATTGAATGTAAACAAGATTAGCTTCCCTCTTTCTCTCTCTCTCTCCTTCGCGCGCTGCGACACGGCCAGCTGCTGCTTCCACGCTCGGCTGTAAATCTGCCAGGCTGTCCCGCACTGTGTAGAAGCTGTAGAGAGAGTGAGAGAGAGAAAGAGAGAGAGATGTCAATGTTGGTGCTGTCACTGTCTGGCGGGAAGCTGAGATGAGCTGCAATCCGCCCTCCCGGTTGCAATGTGAACGACAGATTTGTTGTCCTTTCTTTATCTTTTTAATTCTGCAACGCTCCTGACGCAATACTCCAGAGATGCCATGTCGAAATTTTGAAAGGTGCAACATTATAATNTCTTTCTTTTCTTTTTAATTCTGCAACGCTCCTGACGCAATACTCCAGAGATGCCATGTCGAAATTTTGAAAGGTGCAACATTCATTTTTAAAAAAAGATGATTATATCCTCTATCGGCGCGAGCATGTGGTTTGCATCTCCTGTATCACCTCCGTCNTTCATTTTAAAAAAAAGATGATTATATCCTCTATCGGCGCGAGCATGTGGTTTGCATCTCCTGTATCACCTCCGTCATGTTGTACGTTTGTCCTTCCCTCCTTTCGGTCCTGGAGCTCACTGACGCAGGCCTCGGTTCCTTCTGCTCCCTCAGCTATCAAAAACTAAATATAGCAGATTTGTTTCTCTTTCTGAATATATTCCACCTGCCAAAATACACAGGGCCTGCTTTCTTAACCTTGCGCAGTGATTTGGAGGGGATACGCAGTGAAAGGAGAAGCTGTGGCGCTCAAACATGGCTGGCTTAAAGGCGAGATAATGACACTGTCTGCTTATGTTTTTGGAAGCTGTGAAACCACCAGGAGGGAGCACCCCCCTCCTCCTCACTCCCCCGCTTCCAACTCTTACCTAACTGCTTCATTATAACTTCATGCTATTACTCATATCAGAGAGATATTGATAATGATTACCGCTGGAATTCCTCCCCTCTCTCTCCGTCCTATGCTGTACTTACACAAGCAGGCATGGTACAAGGTCCTTGCTCATAGTCTCCGAAAGCTTCTGGCTTCGCTCAATTGAAAGAGAATTACAGCGAAAATATTTTCTTTTAGAAAGTTAACATCAATAACATTCAAGTAGTATAGATCATTGAGCTCATACCCATTTACCCTCATTTTTCTTTACAGCACTCCTGTATATAATCCATTTATTATAATATAAACTATGAAGTCATCCCCATGTGAAGAAGGGTAATGGTTAACTTGATATTTTTCGACTTGTAGATATTTAGGGGGGAAAAAAATCACAGTGTGTGTATAACGGCTGGCACTGCTCCATTTCAAGCGCACCAAAACTCAAATGACTACTGAACGCTTGAAACAGTTTTAATCAACTTTTTTCCCCCTCCTTTTTCTTTCTTGTTTTTTTTTGGTGTTGTAAGAGCTGCTTTTGCTCGCATCTAATTTCTAACAGCATTGAGTAATATATTACACAACTGTAAGCAGAAATCAAATAGCATCTCTCTGCTTGGAGTGTAATCAAATGAATACGTCTGATGGAATCTGCTTGATATTTGAAAGAAATTACAGTGCGGCTCCCTTTTCCAGATGCGGCGACTCGTTCTGAGGACTGTAATCAGCCGTCAGCTCGGTCGCGCCGCGTGCACGTCGGCCGTAAGAATGTAACTGACTTCGGGAGCTTCATCTTTCATCTTGCCGCTTTACATTTTACACATGCAAATCATGTCAACTTTGCATCAGCATTCCCCACCCGTCTGCCACATTCTGCTCAAATTAGGATATTCTCATTTGACGCACACTCTCTCTTGTGCTGTATTGTCACATGAATGTATGAAGCAGCCACAGTTGCAGTTTTTTTTTCTTCTGTGTTGCTGCCATGATTGGTCCCGACTGAAATATCTATTAGATGGATTGCCGTGAAATTTGGTACAAACATTCTTGCTTCCCACATGATGAAATATAATAACTTTGGTGATCCACTGACTTCTTATGTGTCTAATACTCATGGCTAAATA